>JAECWY010001973.1:0-56916 GCA_018151275.1 Drosophila prosaltans
ACAAAAATCACTTCTTTAAAAACTATTAACGGCCGAGATTTGAGACCTATCGTTTTTTCTGTTTTACACACTTATGTTCGGACATAGTAAATTTTTTGCCGTTTTGTTGAAATCTCCAAAAATAGTGTAGTAGTATCTCCTTTTTCAATTCCTTTTAATTTCAGTTTTTGCAATATATGCTCTCCAATGATTTTGGTTCATTATAAATATGTAAATATCAAAAAATACTTTGCCTAATTTGCATCCTTGTACCTGGAACGCGTTTTTAACGTGAGGTTGCATTAATTTTTTTTAATTTTTGACAAATTTGCGCAAAAAATCGCAAGACTACACTATATAGGTCTGATAGGTGAATGTTCCCTCTACCACGTGTATATGATTATATCGTGAATCTCCGTGAATCTCTGTTGATTCTACTCCACCGAAGTTTAAAAAATGCGAAAATATAGTGTGTTATTGAAGCGTGTCCAATTTACTAAGTATTCCAAATTTTATTGTATTTTTTACAACAAATAACTAAAAATTTATCTACTTTTTGAATAAAGTAAAAATATTCAAGATCAATTGTTTAATTCGGTCAATATTCATTTTCAAAGTTGCAAGTTTTTGTAAAAATTGTACATTTTTTCTACTTATGTCGTTTCTTTAAAACATTTTTATCCATAGTTCTAGTTTTCTTATTTCTTTTTCCGACTTTTCATCCGTTTGCAAACTGCACTTCACTAGTGCCAAAGTTGTTATAATGATATTAAGTGATAAATAATTATATTAAATCATATGATATTTAGGTATTTATTCCATATTAAATAATTAATATGCGGTTGGTTTCATTTAATTTATTCGATATCAATTTAATATATTTAGGTCTAGTTCATTATTAGAAAATTAACCAAACAAAAATCACTTCTTTAAAAACTATTAACAGCCGATATTTGAGACCTATCGTTTTTCTGTTTTACACACTTATGTTCGGACATAGTAAATTTTTGCCGTTTTGTTGAAATCACCAAAAATAGTGTAGTAGTAATCTGCCTCTTTCCGTCAATTCCTTTTAATTTCAGTTTTTGCAATATATGCTCTCCAATGATTTTGGTTCATTATAAATATGTAAATATCCAAAAATACTTTGCCTAATTTGCATCCTTGTACCTGGAACGCGTTTTTAACGTGAAGTTGCATTAATTTTTTTAATTTTTGACAAATTTGCGCAAAAAATCGCAAGACTACACTATATAGGTCTGATAGGTGAATGTTCCCTCTACCACGTGTATATGATTATATCGTGAATCTCCGTGAATCTCTGTTGATTCTACTCCACCGAAGTTTAAAAAATGCGAAAATATAGTGTGTTATTGAAGCGTGTCCAATTTACTAAGTATTCCAAATTTTATTGTATTTTTTTTCAACAAATAACTAAAAATTTATTAACTTTTTGAATAAAGTAAAAATATTCAAGATCAATTGTTTAATTCGGTCAATATTCATTTTCAAAGTTGCAAGTTTTTGTAAAAATTGTACATTTTTTTCATACTTGAAAAATGTCTCCACTTTGAGATGATGTAGCACCCACAATTCTAATCGGATTTTAAAAACATTTTGTATCCATAAGTTCTGAAGTATTATCTGTGAATTTCACTTTTTACTTACCGCCACCATTTTACATCCGTGTTGCAAACTGCACTTCACTAGTGCCAAAGTTGTTATAATGATATTAAGTGATAAATAATTATATTAAATCATATGATATTTAGGTATTTATTCCATATTAAATAATTAATATGCGGTTGGTTTCATTTAATTTATTCGATATCAATTTAATATATTTAGGTCTAGTTCATTATTAGAAAATTAACCAAACAAAAATCACTTCTTTAAAAACTATTAACAGCCGATATTTGAGACCTATCGTTTTTCTGTTTTACACACTTATGTTCGGACATAGTAAATTTTTGCCGTTTTGTTGAAATCACCAAAAATAGTGTAGTAGTAGTCTGCCTCTTTCCGTCAATTCCTTTTAATTTCAGTTTTTGCAATATATGCTCTCCAATGATTTTGGTTCATTATAAATATGTAAATATCAAAAAATACTTTGCCTAATTTGCATCCTTGTACCTGGAACGCGTTTTTAACGTGAGGTTGCATTAATTTTTTTAATTTTTGACAAATTTGCGCAAAAAATCGCAAGACTACACTATATAGGTCTGATAGGTGAATGTTCCCTCTACCACGTGTATATGATTATATCGTGAATCTCCGTGAATCTCTGTTGATTCTACTCCACCGAAGTTTAAAAAATGCGAAAATATAGTTTGTTATTGAAGCGTGTCCAATTTACTAAGTATTCCAAATTTTATTGTATTTTTCACAACAAATAACTAAAAATTTATTAACTTTTTGAATAAAGTAAAAATATTCAAGATCAATTGTTTAATTCGGTCAATATTCATTTTCAAAGTTGCAAGTTTTTGTAAAAATTGTACATTTTTTCACTAGCACTTCACTAGTGCCAAAGTTGTTATAATGATATTAAGTGATAAATAATTATATTAAATCATATGATATTTAGGTATTTATTCCATATTAAATAATTAATATGCGGTTGGTTTCATTTAATTTATTCGATATCAATTTAATATATTTAGGTCTAGTTCATTATTAGAAAATTAACCAAACAAAAATCACTTCTTTAAAAACTATTAACAGCCGATATTTGAGACCTATCGTTTTTCTGTTTTACACACTTATGTTCGGACATAGTAAATTTTTGCCGTTTTGTTGAAATCACCAAAAATAGTGTAGTAGTAGTCTGCCTCTTTCCGTCAATTCCTTTTAATTTCAGTTTTTGCAATATATGCTCTCCAATGATTTTGGTTCATTATAAATATGTAAATATCAAAAAATACTTTGCCTAATTTGCATCCTTGTACCTGGAACGCGTTTTTAACGTGAAGTTGCATTAATTTTTTTAATTTTTGACAAATTTGCGCAAAAAATCGCAAGACTACACTATATAGGTCTGATAGGTGAATGTTCCCTCTACCACGTGTATATGATTATATCGTGAATCTCCGTGAATCTCTGTTGATTCTACTCCACCGAAGTTTAAAAAATGCGAAAATATAGTGTGTTATTGAAGCGTGTCCAATTTACTAAGTATTCCAAATTTTATTGTATTTTTTACAACAAATAACTAAAAATTTATTAACTTTTTGAATAAAGTAAAAATATTCAAGATCAATTGTTTAATTCGGTCAATATTCATTTTCAAAGTTGCAAGTTTTTGTAAAAATTGTACATTTTTTTCATACTTGAAAAATGTCTCCACTTTGAGATGATGTAGCACCCGCTATTCTTATCGGACTTTTAAAACATTTTGTATCCATAAGTTCTGAAGTATTATCTGTGAATTTCACTTTTTACTTACCGCCACCATTTTACATCCGTGTTGCAAACTGCACTTCACTAGTGCCAAAGTTGTTATAATGATATTAAGTGATAAATAATTATATTAAATCATATGATATTTAGGTATTTATTCCATATTAAATAATTAATATGCGGTTGGTTTCATTTAATTTATATAAGCTTCTTTTCGATATCAATTTAATATAGTTAGGTCTAGTTCATTATTAGAAAATTAACCAACCAAAAATCACTTCTTTAAAAACTATTAACAGCCGATATTTGAGACCTATCGTTTTTCTGTTTTACACACTTATGTTCGGACATAGTAAATTTTTGCCGTTTTGTTGAAATCACCAAAAATAGTGTAGTAGTAGTCTGCCTCTTTCCGTCAATTCCTTTTAATTTCAGTTTTTGCAATATATGCTCTCCAATGATTTTGGTTCATTATAAATATGTAAATATCAAAAAATACTTTGCCTAATTTGCATCCTTGTACCTGGAACGCGTTTTTAACGTGAAGTTGCATTAATTTTTTTAATTTTTGACAAATTTGCGCAAAAAATCGCAAGACTACACTATATAGGTCTGATAGGTGAATGTTCCCTCTACCACGTGTATATGATTATATCGTGAATCTCCGTGAATCTCTGTTGATTCTACTCCACCGAAGTTTAAAAAATGCGAAAATATAGTGTGTTATTGAAGCGTGTCCAATTTACTAAGTATTCCAAATTTTATTGTATTTTTTACAACAAATAACTAAAAATGTATTAACTTTTTGAATAAAGCAAAAATATTCAAGATCAATTGTTTAATTCGGTCAATATTCATTTTCAAAGTTGCAAGTTTTTGTAAAAATTGTACATTTTTTCATACTTGAAAAATGTCTCCACTTTGAGATGATGTAGCACCCACTATTCTTATCGGACTTTAAAAACATTTTGTATCCATAAGTTCTAAAGTATTATCTGTGAATTTCACTTTTTACTTACCGCCACCATTTTACATCCGTGTTGCAAACTGCACTTCACTAGTGCCAAAGTTGTTATAATGATATTAAGTGATAAATAATTATATTAAATCATATGATATTTAGGTATTTATTCCATATTAAATAATTAATATGCGGTTGGTTTCATTTAATTTATATAAGCTTCCTTTCGATATCTATTTAATATATTTAGGTCTTGTTCATTATTAGAAAATTAACCAAACAAAAAAAATCACTTCTTTAAAAACTATTAACGGCCGAGATTTGAGACCTATCGTTTTTCTGTTTTACACACTTATGTTCGGACATAGTAAATTTTTTGCCGTTTTGTTGAAATCACCAAAAATAGTGTAGTAGTAGTCTGCCTCTTTCCGTCAATTTTCCTTTTTTTTTTTTTTTTTTTGTAACGTTTTTGATATGTCTTTGATCTATCTGACCTAACAAATAGGGTTGAGGTCGTTTCGTTGAAGACGAGTACTTTCACGTACTCGGGTTAATGATTTGGCCAGGGTATTCGGGTGTGCCTGCAGTTTAGCGGTGTACTTAAGCTGTTGTACCTTTATTTCGGTTATTACGCTAGGAATGTGTAGGTCTTTCTGTACATTTTCATTTCGGATATACCAAGGTGCTCCCGTGATGGTTCTGAGAACCTTGGATTGAGCCCTTTGTATGGTTTCGATGTTGCTCTTGCTTGCGTTTCCCCATAGTGCAGAGCCATATGTCCAGATGGGTTTTAATACAGAGTTGTAGAGGAGAACTTTGAATTCCAGACATAGGGGAGATCGTGCGTTGATAAGCCAATGTAGACCGATTGCTTTGAGCTTTAGTTGCTTTTTCTTGGCTTCGATATGCTTACGCCAAGTTAATCTTCTGTCGAGGTGAACTCCAAGATATACAACATCGTCGGATTGAGGCACTGGCACATTGTTAAGCGTCAATGATGGGCAGTTTCTCCTATTGAGGGTAAACGTAACGTGTTTGCATTTCTGTTCATTTACACGGATGCGCCAATCTGCTAGCCACTTTTCTACCTCCCTTTAGGTGGGTTGCCAGTTGCTCAGCAGCTTTGATCGGACATTTGGAGCGGCTGAGGATAGCCGTGTCATCGGCGAAAGTAGATGTGATGAGTGTAGGGCTTGTTGGTATGTCCGCTGTGTACAAAAGATACAGAGTTGGGCCCAGCACGCTGCCTTGAGGTACACCTGCTTTTGATTCGAAGTCATCAGAGGTGAAGCTATTACATCGTACAGCGAATTTTCTGTTGGACAGATAAGATTCCATTAGCCTGTGTGTATATTGTGGGAGCGTCGCTTTTATTTTATATATTAGGCCGTCAATCCAGACTCGGTCAAAGGCTTGGGCGACATCGAGAAAAATTGCTGTGCAATATTCTTTTTGCTCGAATGCTGTGCGGATCTCTGAGGTGATACGGTTGACTTGTTCAATTGTGCCATGCTTTTCACGGAAGCCAAACTGATGATGAGGGATTATATTTTGGTTAACCAAGATTGTATTTATACGGAGTTGTAGGACTTTTTCAAATAGTTTTGAAAGACTTGGTAATAAACTAATGGGTCTGTATGATGATGGCTGTGTTTTGTCCTTTCCGGGTTTTGGGATCATTATGATTACTGATTTTTTCCAACTTATGGGAAAATGACCACTTTTTACTATCGCGTTGAAAAGTTTGCAGATGTAACGCACGGCACAGATCGGGAGTTCTCGGATCATTTTCGGGGTTATTTTGTCATGGCCGGGCGACTTTCTTGGGTTTAGATAGTTTTTAATAATTGCAGAAATTTCCTCCGCTTGGAATTTCGGTGGCTCGGTTTCCACTGGGGTGCTTAGAGGGGGAAGCTGGAATGAGTTTGTTGACGGGTTTGGCAGAAAAACCGTTTTTAGATGAGCTGCAAAGGTGAGTGCTCTTTCTTCGTCTGAACGGGCCCATTTGCCAGTTGGGCATCGTATAGGTGAAATTATCTCGGCTGGAGCAGTTATGGTTGGATGTGCTTTCCACAGCGGATATTTGGTGCTGGTAGGGGTGAGCTTCTCGATGTACAGCCGCTGTGTCCTTGCTTCTTCCTGCCTAAGCGCCTTTGCTAGAGTTCGCGAAGCTGCCTTTAGGCGTTGTTTTGCTGCCGGAGATCGAGACATTTGCCATTCTCGCCTGAGCCGTCTTTTGTCTGCTAGAAGTAGTTCAATTAGTCGGTTGTTGGACTTGTGTTTTTCCTGCGTGTGGCTGATAATCGGGGTAGAGATATCTGCTGCTTCAATAAGCGTCGACTCTAGTGCAGAGGTGCAAAACTCGATGTCTTCTTCGTCGTCCAGTTTGGGATTCAGCTCGATATGGGCGCTTATGTATTTTTTAAATCTGAGCCAGTTTGTTTTCCAATTTGTTAGCCCGAGTTGGTGCTTTATTATTTGTGGTTGTGTTAATATAGTGAAAACTACTGGCGAGTGGTCCGATGACAATTCTGCTAGTGACTCCGCCGTTATCAAATTGTGCGCAATTCCCCTGGTGATTGCAAAGTCTATTAGATCTGGGAGCTTGCGTGGATCTGCTGGCCAGTACGTGGGCTTATTCGGTGAGGCATAGCCCATTTTGTTTGCTGGGTTGATGATTGTGTTATACAGCTGTTTGCCTTTTGGATTTACCAGGCGGGATCCCCAATGAGGGTGCTTGGCGTTGTAGTCTCCTGCAGCAATAAATCGTACTCCGAGTGTGTTGAAGAAGTCAGTAAACTCTTTTTCAGAGATTGAGAATCGTGGTGGACAGTACAGTGCAGCCACGGTTGTACTGCCGAAAGTGGTTTGGACACTTATTGAAGTTGCTTGTAGGTGTTGTTTGGCAAATCCATTGTGCAGACAGTGTTTAATCCGGTTTTTGATTAGGATACCAGTTCCTCCGTGAGCCTTGCCGTCTGGGTGATTTGTTGCGTAGAATACATATTTGGGTATTTGAAAGTTATTTTTGTTTGTGAGGTGTGTTTCTGATAGCAGCATAATATCAATATCATTTGAGTCCAGAAACAGTGACAATTCTTGTTTGTGCTTGGAAATGCCGTTTGCATTCCAGAGGCCTATATGTAGTGCTGACATTATTTGTTATTGTCCATAAGCTTTTGAATAAGCAAGTTCTGATTCCGCATCAGTTCCTGCATGCAATTTTGCATGAACGTCATGAAATTTGTCATGTTTTGGTTGAGCGAGATTAACAATGTTTCGATCCCGTTGGGGTTCTGGCCAAGTACGGATGGACTTGGGGCCGCGTTAGATTGAATGGCAGCGGGATCTATTGTTTGAGTGGGCTGTGCATTTCCGTTGCGTAGCACGCTTGCAAAAGTTACTCCAGGAGTAGTTGATATTGGAGTCGCTGATGACCTTACAGCTCTTGAGAAGAATATTCCCGGTGTTGTTTGAGAGGGAATTAGTGTCGAGCCCTGGATACGAGCCGTTGATTTCTTCGCGTTGAGGCGGGCCTTGAGTTCCTTATAAACGGGGCATCCTCTGTAGTTCGCTGTGTGATTACCACCACAATTGCCGCACTTCCTTGTATTTGTATTTGATTTGTCATCGGTGCAGACACAATCTTTTTGAGTTTGTCCACAGCCAACGCAAACTGGGCGAAGGCTGCAGAAGGACTTTGTGTGCCCAAACTCCTGGCAATTAGTGCATTGTGCCGGGTGTGTCCTCTTATGCGGCTCTTCGACAGTAATTCTGCGATGTAACAGAAGTTGAAGATTGTAAATAGGGTGCACTGTGTTGGGTTTCAGTTTTATTCACATGTGGGCTGTAACTCCACTTTGAATAGAGGTTGCGGCACTTTATTTCTGTTCAGTATGTTTGAGACGGACTTTACCTCAAAGCCCTTCTCTTCCAATGCTTCAACTATTTCCTGAGTCGGAACCGTTGGTTCAATGCCTTTGATCACCGCTTGAAGGCCTTTGGCACTCTTTATTTGGAATGTGTAGAAATTCACACTTTCCTTTCTAAAGTACTTTTCAATAGTACGATAGAATTCTTCACTTTTTGGCTTGAACTTTGGTCTCTTTTATGTTACCCCTATTGAGTGGTGTCACATAAAAGTTGTTTTGACCAACTAGCGCTACCAATTTCGGCACCACAGAAGTGCAGTTTGCACCACGGATATAGAATGGTGGTGGCTTGGCTACAGAGGGGTTTAATTTGGGAATCTCCTTCTTGAGATTCCGGCTGATTTGCCAATATTTGGAATCTATTGCTTTCCAATGCTTTTTGTTCAACAATGTTGTTTTTCGACATCTTGGGAGGGTTTGCCCCTTTTTGTCTGAGGGTTAAGCTTTCGCTTGTTTATATTAATGTATCTGTCCATACCAGTCTGAACAGGTGACTTTGGATTCATCGTCACTGGATGGGCAGATTTTGTTGAGGTAGTCTGCTGGACGGTGATGAAGGTATTGCAGACGTTGTGCTGTATTCAACAGCAGCAACGTCTGCAATACCTTCGTTGTTGGAGCAGTAGCTGCAATTGTTGTTGTTGTGAGCGCGCTAACGGCGGTCGGCGAACCCGATGACCCAATTAACACTTCAGGTGTCAGCGAATTTGACGGTGAAGCGCATTGGGCGCTCCAAGACAAATTGTTGTTGCTGGTTGGTTAAGAATTTGCTCGTACTTGCACTTTTGGATTCAGCGCTCGTTGTAGTTGTGGTAGTTGGAGATACTACTGAGAAATACGCATTGTTGCGTTGCATTGAGAGCCGACGCTCGTTTTGTTGGTGAAGAATTTGTTCTTGTAGTTTCTGCTGGCGAGAGTCTAGTGATGAAGGGCCCGAGTTAATCTCTTGACGCGTTGGCATTACTAGTAAATTTAGTTATTTACTAAGTATTGCTATTTGTAGATACAAATAGCAATAAAATCACTTCTTTAGAAACTTTGTGGCGACTGAGAGCCCTGTCACTTTGTTGTTTTAGTGTTGTTTTATTGCGCTGACACCGAAAATCTCGCGGTTTGTTGAAATCTCCAAAAATACGTCCGATCGCGGTGACAGTCAATTCGTCAATTCCTTTTAATTTCAGTTTTTGCAATATATGCTCTCCAATGATTTTGGTTCATTATAAATATGTAAATATCAAATAATACTTTGCCAAATTTGCATCCTTGTACCTGGAACGCGTTTTTAACGTGAGGTTGCATTAATTTTTTTAATTTTTGACAAATTTGCGCAAAAAATCGCAAGACTACACTATATAGGTCTGATAGGTGAATGTTCCCTCTACCACGTGTATATGATTATATCGTGAATCTCCGTGAATCTCTGTTGATTCTACTCCACCGAAGTTTAAAAAATGCGAAAATATAGTGTGTTTTTGAAGCGTGTCCAATTTACTAAGTATTCCAAATTTTATTGTATTTTTTACAACAAATAACTAAAAATTGATCTACTTTTTGAATAAAGTAAAAATATTCAAGAACAATTGTTTAATTCGGTCAATATTCATTTACAAAGTTGCAAGTTTTTGTAAAAATTGTACATTTTTTCATACTTGAAAAATGTCTCCACTTTGAGATGATGTAGCACCCACAATTCTAATCGGATTTTAAAAACATTTTATATCCATAAGTTCTAAAGTATTATCTGTGAATTTCACCTTTTACTTACCGCCACCATTTTACATCCGTGTTGCAAACTGCACTTCACTAGTGCCAAAGTTGTTATAATGATATTAATTGATAAATAATTATATTAAATCATATGATATTTAGGTATTTATTCCATATTAAATAATTAATATGCGGTTGGTTTCATTTAATTTATATAAGCTTCCTTTCGATATCTATTTAATATATTTAAGTCTTGTTCATTATTAGAAAATTAACCAAACAAAAATCACTTCTTTTAAAACTATTAACGGCCGAGATATGAGACCTATCGTTTTTCTGTTTTACACACTTATGTTCGGACATAGTAAATTTTTGCCGTTTTGTTGAAATCACCAAAAATAGTGTAGTAGTAGTCTGCCTCTTTCCGTCAATTCCTTTTAATTTCAGTTTTTGCAATATATGCTCTCCAATGATTTTGGTTCATTATAAATATGTAAATATCAAATAATACTTTGCCAAATTTGCATCCTTGTACCTGGAACGCGTTTTTAACGTGAGGTTGCATTAATTTTTTTAATTTTTGACAAATTTGCGCAAAAAATCGCAAGACTACACTATATAGGTCTGATAGGTGAATGTTCCCTCTACCACGTGTATATGATTATATCGTGAATCTCCGTGAATCTCTGTTGATTCTACTCCACCGAAGTTTAAAAAATGCGAAAATATAGTGTGTTTTTGAAGCGTGTCCAATTTACTAAGTATTCCAAATTTTATTGTATTTTTTACAACAAATAACTAAAAATTGATCTACTTTTTGAATAAAGTAAAAATATTCAAGATCAATTGTTTAATTCGGTCAATATTCATTTTCAAAGTTGCAAGTTTTTGTAAAAATTGTACATTTTTTTTCATACTTGAAAAATGTCTCCACTTTGAGATGATGTAGCACCCACAATTCTAATCGGATTTTAAAAACATTTTGTATCCATAAGTTCTGAAGTATTATCTGTGAATTTCACTTTTTACTTACCGCCACCATTCTACATCCGTGTTGCAAACTGCACTTCACTAGTGCCAAAGTTGTTATAATGATATTAATTGATAAATAATTATATTAAATCATATGATATTTAGGTATTTATTCCATATTAAATAATTAATATGCGGTTGGTTTCATTTAATTTATATAAGCTTCCTTTCGATATCTATTTAATATATTTGGGTCTTGTTCATTATTAGAAAATTAACCAAACAAAAATCACTTCTTTAAAAACTATTAACGGCCGAGATTTGAGACCTATCGTTCTTCTGTTTTACACACTTATGTTCGGACTTAGTAAATTTTTTTTGCCGTTTTGTTGAAATCTCCAAAAATAAGGTAGTAGTAATCTGCCTCTTTCAGTCAATTCCTTTTAATTTCAGTTTTTGCAATATATGCTCTCCAATGAATTTGGTTCATTATAAATATGTAAATATCAAATAATACTTTGCCAAATTTGCATCCTTGTACCTGGAACGCGTTTTTAACGTGAGGTTGCATTAATTTTTTTAATTTTTGACAAATTTGCGCAAAAAATCGCAAGACTACACTATATAGGTCTGATAGGTGAATGTTCCCTCTACCACGTGTATATGATTATATCGTGAATCTCCGTGAATCTCTGTTGATTCTACTCCACCGAAGTTTAAAAAATGCGAAAATATAGTGTGTTTTTGAAGCGTGTCCAATTTACTAAGTATTCCAAATTTTATTGTATTTTTTACAACAAATAACTAAAAATTGATCTACTTTTTGAATAAAGTAAAAATATTCAAGATCAATTGTTTAATTCGGTCAATATTCATTTTCAAAGTTGCAAGTTTTTGTAAAAATTGTACATTTTTTTCATACTTGAAAAATGTCTCCACTTTGAGATGATGTAGCACCCACTATTCTTATCGGACTTTAAAAACATTTTGTATCCATAAGTTCTAAAGTATTATCTGTGAATTTCACTTTTTACTTACCGCCACCATTTTACATCCGTGTTGCAAACTGCACTTCACTAGTGCCAAAGTTGTTATAATGATATTAATTGATAAATAATTATATTAAATCATATGATATTTAGGTATTTATTCCATATTAAATAATTAATATGCGGTTGGTTTCATTTAATTTATATAAGCTTCCTTTCGATATCTATTTAATATATTTAGGTCTTGTTCATTATTAGAAAATTAACCAAACAAAAATCACTTCTTTTAAAAACTATTAACGGCCGAGATTTGAGACCTATCGTTTTTCTGTTTTACACACTTATGTTCGGACATAGTAAATTTTTTGCCGTTTTGTTGAAATCTCCAAAAATAGTGTAGTAGTAATCTGCCTCTTTCCGTCAATTCCTTTTAATTTCAGTTTTTGCAATATATGCTCTCCAATGATTTTGGTTCATTATAAATATGTAAATATCAAATAATACTTTGCCAAATTTGCATCCTTGTACCTGGAACGCGTTTTTAACGTGAGGTTGCATTAATTTTTTTTTTTAATTTTTTTTGACAAATTTGCGCAAAAAATCGCAAGACTACACTATATAGGTCTGATAGGTGAATGTTCCCTCTACCACGTGTGTATATGATTATATCGTGAATCTCCGTGAATCTCTGTTGATTCTACTCCACCGAAGTTTAAAAAATGCGAAAATATAGTGTGTTTTTGAAGCGTGTCCAATTTACTAAGTATTCCAAATTTTATTGTATTTTTTACAACAAATAACTAAAAATTGATCTACTTTTTGAATAAAGTAAAAATATTCAAGATCAATTGTTTAATTCGGTCAATATTCATTTTCAAAGTTGCAAGTTTTTGTAAAAATTGTACATTTTTTCATACTTGAAAAATGTCTCCACTTTGAGATGATGTAGCACCCACTATTCTTATCGGACTTTAAAAACATTTTGTATCCATAAGTTCTAAAGTATTATCTGTGAATTTCACTTTTTACTTACCGCCACCATTTTACATCCGTGTTGCAAACTGCACTTCACTAGTGCCAAAGTTGTTATAATGATATTAATTGATAAATAATTATATTAAATCATATGATATTTAGGTATTTATTCCATATTAAATAATTAATATGCGGTTGGTTTCATTTAATTTATATAAGCTTCCTTTCGATATCTATTTAATATATTTAGGTCTTGTTCATTATTAGAAAATTAACCAAACAAAAATCACTTCTTTAAAAACTATTAACGGCCGAGATTTGAGACCTATCGTTTTTCTGTTTTACACACTTATGTTCGGACATAGTAAATTTTTGCCGTTTTGTTGAAATCTCCAAAAATAGTGTAGTAGTAGTCTGCCTCTTTCCGTCAATTCCTTTTAATTTCAGTTTTTGCAATATATGCTCTCCAATGATTTTGGTTCATTATAAATATGTAAATATCAAATAATACTTTGCCAAATTTGCATCCTTGTACCTGGAACGCGTTTTTTAACGTGAGGTTGCATTAATTTTTTTAATTTTTGACAAATTTGCGCAAAAAATCGCAAGACTACACTATATAGGTCTGATAGGTGAATGTTCCCTCTATCACGTGTATATGATTATATCGTGAATCTCCGTGAATCTCTGTTGATTCTACTCCACCGAAGTTTAAAAAATGCGAAAATTTAGTGTGTTTTTGAAGCGTGTCCAATTTACTAAGTATTCCAAATTTTATTGTATTTTTTACAACAAATAACTAAAAATTGATCTACTTTTTGAATAAAGTAAAAATATTCAAGATCAATTGTTTAATTCGGTCAATATTCATTTTCAAAGTTGCAAGTTTTTGTAAAAATTGTACATTTTTTTCATACTTGAAAAATGTCTCCACTTTGAGATGATGTAGCACCCACTATTCTTATCGGACTTTAAAAACATTTTGTATCCATAAGTTCTAAAGTATTATCTGTGAATTTCACTTTTTACTTACCGCCACCATTCTACATCCGTGTTGCAAACTGCACTTCACTAGTGCCAAAGTTGTTATAATGATATTAATTGATAAATAATTATATTAAATCATATGATATTTAGGTATTTATTCCATATTAAATAATTAATATGCGGTTGGTTTCATTTAATTTATTCGATATCAATTTAATATATTTAGGTCTTGTTCATTATTAGAAAATTAACCAAACAAAAATCACTTCTTTAAAAACTATTAACGGTCGATATTTGAGACCTATCGTTTTTCTGTTTTACACACTTATGTTCGGACTTAATAAATTTTTGCCGTTTTGTTGAAGTCACCAAAAATAGTGTAGTAGTAGTCTGCCTCTTTCCGTCAATTCCTTTTAATTTCAGTTTTTTTGCAATATATGCTCTCCAATGATTTTGGTTCATTATAAATATATAAATATCAAATAATACTTTGCCGAATTTGCATCCTTGTACCTGGAACGCGTTTTTAACGTGAGGTTGCATTAATTTTTTTTATTTTTGACAAATTTGCGCAAAAATCGCAAGACTACACTATATAGGTCTGATAGGTGAATGTTCCCTCTATCACGTGTATATGATTATATCGTGAATCTCCGTGAATCTCTGTTGATTCTACTCCACCGAAGTTTAAAAAATGCGAAAATTTAGTGTGTTTTTGAAGCGTGTCCAATTTACTAAGTATTCCAAATTTTATTGTATTTTTTACAACAAATAACTAAAAATTGATCTACTTTTTGAATAAAGTAAAAATATTCAAGATCAATTGTTTAATTCGGTCAATATTCATTTTCAAAGTTGCAAGTTTTTGTAAAAATTGTACATTTTTTTCATACTTGAAAAATGTCTCCACTTTGAGATGATGTAGCACCCACTATTCTTATCGGACTTTAAAAACATTTTGTATCCATAAGTTCTAAAGTATTATCTGTGAATTTCACTTTTTACTTACCGCCACCATTCTACATCCGTGTTGCAAACTGCACTTCACTAGTGCCAAAGTTGTTATAATGATATTAATTGATAAATAATTATATTAAATCATATGATATTTAGGTATTTATTCCATATTAAATAATTAATATGCGGTTGGTTTCATTTAATTTATATAAGCTTCCTTTCGATATCAATTTAATATATTTAGGTCTTGTTCATTATTAGAAAATTAACCAAACAAAAATCACTTCTTTAAAAACTATTAACGGTCGATATTTGAGACCTATCGTTTTTCTGTTTTACACACTTATGTTCGGACATAGTAAATTTTTGCCGTTTTGTTGAAATCTCCCAAAATAGTGTAGTAGTAATCTGCCTCTTTCCGTCAATTCCTTTTAATTTCAGTTTTTGCAATATATGCTCTCCAATGATTTTGGTTCATTATAAATATGTAAATATCAAATAATACTTTGCCGAATTTGCATCCTTGTACCTGGAACGCGTTTTTAACGTGAGGTTGCATTAATTTTTTTTATTTTTGACAAATTTGCGCAAAAATCGCAAGACTACACTATATAGGTCTGATAGGTGAATGTTCCCTCTACCACGTGTATATGATTATATCGTGAATCTCCGTGAATCTCTGTTGATTCTACTCCACCGAAGTTTAAAAAATGCGAAAATATAGTGTGTTTTTGAAGCGTGTCCAATTTACTAAGTATTCCAAATTTTATTGTATTTTTTTACAACAAATAACTAAAAATTGCTCTACTTTTTGAATTAAGTAAAAATATTCAAGAACAATTGTTTAATTCGGTCAATATTCATTTACAAAGTTGCAAGTTTTTGTAAAAATTGTACATTTTTTCATACTTGAAAAATGTCTCCACTTTGAGATGATGTAGCACCCACTATTCTTATCGGACTTTAAAAACAATTTGTATCCATAAGTTCTAAAGTATTATCTGTGAATTTCACTTTTTACTTACCGCCACCATTCTACATCCGTGTTGCAAACTGCACTTCACTAGTGCCAAAGTTGTTATAATGATATTAATTGATAAATAATTATATTAAATCATATGATATTTAGGTATTTATTCCATATTAAATAATTAATATGCGGTTGGTTTCATTTAATTTATATAAGCTTCCTTTCGATATCTATTTAATATATTTAGGTCTTGTTCATTATTAGAATATTAACCAAACAAAAATCACTTCTTTAAAAACTATTAACGGCCGATATTTGAGACCTATCGTTTTTCTGTTTTACACACTTATGTTCGGACATAGTAAATTTTTGCCGTTTTGTTGAAATCTCCAAAAATAGTGTAGTAGTAATCTGCCTCTTTCCGTCAATTCCTTTTAATTTCAGTTTTTGCAATATATGCTCTCCAATGATTTTGGTTCATTATAAATATGTAAATATCAAATAATACTTTGCCGAATTTGCATCCTTGTACATGGAACGCGTTTTTAACGTGAGGTTGCATTAATTTTTTTAATTTTTGACAAATTTGCGCAAAAAATCGCAAGACTACACTATATAGGTCTGATAGGTGAATGTTCCCTCTACCACGTGTATATGATTATATCGTGAATCTCCGTGAATCTCTGTTGATTCTACTCCACCGAAGTTTAAAAAATGCGAAAATATAGTGTGTTTTTGAAGCGTGTCCAATTTACTAAGTATTCCAAATTTTATTGTATTTTTTACAACAAATAACTAAAAATTGATCTACTTTTTGAATAAAGTAAAAATATTCAAGATCAATTGTTTAATTCGGTCAATATTCATTTTCAAAGTTGCAAGTTTTTGTAAAAATTGTACATTTTTTCATACTTGAAAAATGTCTCCACTTTGAGATGATGTAGCACCCACTATTCTTATCGGACTTTAAAAACATTTTGTATCCATAAGTTCTAAAGTATTATCTGTGAATTTCACTTTTTACTTACCGCCACCATTCTACATCCGTGTTGCAAACTGCACTTCACTAGTGCCAAAGTTGTTATAATGATATTAATTGATAAATAATTATATTAAATCATATGATATTTAGGTATTTATTCCATATTAAATAATTAATATGCGGTTGGTTTCATTTAATTTATATAAGCTTCCTTTCGATATCTATTTAATATATTTAGGTCTTGTTCATTATTAGAAAATTAACCAAACAAAAATCACTTCTTTAAAAACTATTAACGGCCGAGATTTGAGACCTATCGTTTTTCTGTTTTACACACTTATGTTCGGACTTAGTAAATTTTTGCTGTTTTGTTGAAATCACCAAAAATAGTGTAGTAGTAGTCTGCCTCTTTCCGTCAATTCCTTTTAATTTCAGTTTTTGCAATATATGCTCTCCAATGATTTTGGTTCATTATAAATATGTAAATATCAAATAATACTTTGCCGAATTTGCATCCTTGTACCTGGAACGCGTTTTTAACGTGAGGTTGCATTAATTTTTTTAATTTTTGACAAATTTGCGCAAAAAATCGCAAGACTACACTATATAGGTCTGATAGGTGAATGTTCCCTCTATCACGTGTATATGATTATATCGTGAATCTCCGTGAATCTCTGTTGATTCTACTCCACCGAAGTTTAAAAATGCGAAAATTTAATGTGTTTTTGAAGCGTGTCCAATTTACTAAGTATTCCAAATTTTATTGTATTTTTTACAACAAATAACTAAAAATTGATCTACTTTTTGAATAAAGTAAAAATATTCAAGATCAATTGTTTAATTCGGTCAATATTCATTTTCAAAGTTGCAAGTTTTTGTAAAAATTGTACATTTTTCATACTTGAAAAATGTCTCCACTTTGAGATGATGTAGCACCCACTATTCTTATCGGACTTTAAAAACATTTTGTATCCATAAGTTCTAAAGTATTATCTGTGAATTTCACTTTTTACTTACCGCCACCATTCTACATCCGTGTTGCAAACTGCACTTCACTAGTGCCAAAGTTGTTATAATATTTAGGTATTTATTCCATATTAAATAAATAATATGCGGATGGTTGCTTTTTTATTTTGTATAAGCTTCCTTTCGATATCTATTTAATATATTTAGGTCTTGTTCATTATTAGAAAATTAACCAAACAAAAATCACTTCTTTAAAAACTATTAACGGCCGAGATTTGAGACCTATCGTTTTTCTGTTTTACACACTTATGTTCGGACTTAGTAAATTTTTTGCCGTTTTGTTGAAATCACCAAAAATAGTGTAGTAGTAGTCTGCCTCTTTCCGTCAATTCCTTTTAATTTCAGTTTTTGCAATATATGCTCTCCAATGATTTTGGTTCATTATAAATATGTAAATATCAAATAATACTTTGCCAAATTTGCATCCTTGTACCTGGAACGCGTTTTTAACGTGAGGTTGCATTAATTTTTTTAATTTTTGACAAATTTGCGCAAAAAATCGCAAGACTACACTATATAGGTCTGATAGGTGAATGTTCCCTCTATCACGTGTATATGATTATATCGTGAATCTCCGTGAATCTCTGTTGATTCTACTCCACCGAAGTTTAAAAAATGCGAAAATTTAGTGTGTTTTTGAAGCGTGTCCAATTTACTAAGTATTCCAAATTTTATTGTATTTTTTACAACAAATAACTAAAAATTGATCTACTTTTTGAATAAAGTAAAAATATTCAAGATCAATTGTTTAATTCGGTCAATATTCATTTTCAAAGTTGCAAGTTTTTGTAAAAATTGTACATTTTTTCATACTTGAAAAATGTCTCCACTTTGAGATGATGTAGCACCCACAATTCTTATCGGATTTTAAAAACATTTTGTATCCATAAGTTCTGAAGTATTATCTGTGAATTTCACTTTTTACTTACCGCCACCATTCTACATCCGTGTTGCAAACTGCACTTCACTAGTGCCAAAGTTGTTATAATGATATTAATTGTTAAATAATTATGTTAAATCATATGATATTTAGGTATTTATTCCATATTAAACAATTGTTGAGGAACCATCTGCACATTGCATAAGTGTCATCCCCAAGCTCATCTTCCCATCACAGATCTATATGTTAATCTATAATCTATATCTACATATATCTATACACTTGCAAAGGGCTTCCGAGGAGAAGAAATAATTAACACGATCTTCATTTGTTGAATTCACAATCTGAACTGAATTTATTTACTAAAATATTTGTAAGGACAGGTCTTAGAGTCTAGGGGGTCACATATTTGGTGGTGGAATCTTAGTTCTAAAACGCATGCATGAATTCCACCAAACGGACGGTTTGGGGTGAGATCTATTTTAATCTAAGCCTGCGTTCGCCGTTAGATGCCTAGCTGAATGCTTCGGCTAAAAATACACATATTCTCGGCATGTGAGCTAGGCTGAATATGAATCGTACGTTACTTATTTATTCTTTTAAATGTGAATATTCAAATGTATTATTTTCTACCGCTTCAACAATTACGGTGTTTATTCTTAAACATTCTGCAAAAAGGCCGCCAAACGTTATGGTTTGTAGCCTTCTAGTTATATTAATTTTCATTATAGCGTTTATTATTATAATTATTATAATTAATACAATTGTTATTATTAGAGAAGCAGGACCAGTTATGATGGAAATTTACACCAAAAAAATTCTATGTGGTGGTCTTTTAACGATTGTAATTCAATTTTTATTCTTTCAACGCTGCTCTATTATTTTTCATTTTAACTCCTACTGGATCCCACATTATTTTCGGAAAATCGCTAATATCCCTTATGTGTGAGGTCGCGATAGTTTGATATAATTCTGCCTGGATACTGTGATGAGCCACTAAAATCTTATCTTGCGTTCTAGCGGTGCAATCTGATCTTATGCTGAAAATACCTTGTTCAGGAATATCTACCAATTCCTGTTGTGCACTACCACACTGGACTCTAGCTTTAGAATGATTTAGACCTTTAAAACAGTCAACTACTTCTACTTTCTACATCGATCGATTTCAAGTCACCTATCGTTTTGTAGACATAATTAGACCGACTATTAGATTGCCACGTCTGACATTTGTTTAAGGTGGATTCGGTCATAAAATAATAACTCTCGCTGTATGTACGTATTAAAAAGAATGGTTGCCTACCAGTTAATAGAATTCTTACCCTCATAATTAGCTATCTATCAACAAGGTTTATATATTTTTAAACTAATTTTTTTCTTCTTTTACTTTTTGAAATGTTTTTATTTATTAGTAAATACGTTTCTCGAGCATCCCCCTTCTGTGCTCTCTTTAACTCTACTGGACAAATCTTTTTTACCGGTCTTGTAATCGACGCTTGCTGTATTTTTATTTTATTTATATTGTCCTCTTCTTTGAGAGTACTTCCAATTCTCTTCAAAGGCCATCTACGAAAATGGTATTTTTTATCTTTAAAGTTTTTCACAAATTTCTCCACCTTTGTGTTTTCCCCGACCTTTGTGAGCACTAATACTTTTCTCCAAAGGCCATCTAACAGGATAGTTATTTTTATCTTTTTTATTTTTCTCCATTTTAACTCTTTTTTGTTGGTATTTATCAGTTTTAACCCCAGCTTCAAAAACACCTCCGAAGCGAGGTCCTGCCGGGGGGCGAGATCTAACCATATTTTCTGTTGCTTTTTTACTTTTATTTATCTGCCAACGCTTCTTATATTTTGATCTTGTCAGACCTATCGTTGTGGCGATAATAGAATTGTTTCCTTCCGACTTTGTATTTCCCGAAACAATCCATCCAAACTGCGTATTCTGTCCCAACAACCCGTCAATTTTCGTAACACCACTTTTTACAATATGGGTGTATACATCAACTCCCAATATTACGTCAACCCGACCAGGCTTATTGAAATTTGGATCGGCTAACACGTACGATTGCCATTTTGACATATCTACGTTTGCTTCTTTTTCTGGAAGAGCTGTCATTAATTTCGGCAACACAATCGCTTCAACCTTAAGAAGCTTTTTCCATGGTTCTCGCACTTTTATTCCCAAGTTGACTTTGTATTTTGATGTTTTAGATTTTGGTGAAGACACACCGCTTATCTCCGTGTGTGCCTTCATTTTTTGTAATTTTAAAATCTGAGCTGCTTCCTCAGAAACGATAGTGCTTTGTGATCCACTATCAATTAAGGCTCTTAGGGTCGCATACCCACCATTCACTGCCTTTACTTTTATTAGGCGGTGGCTAACAACGCCGGATGCGCCGTTACACATGTATTCACTATCTCTATTCTTTCACCAATGTGAAGTAATGTGTGGTGCCCCCTACCGCACACTGAGCAAACATCCTCATTTGTGCATCTCTTATTGCTTGAATGTTTCAAGCAACTTGTGCATAATTGCACTTTCTTGGCTAATTCTACTCTTTCCATTGGAGTCAATCCTTTGAATTTATAGCACTGTAATGTGCTGTGTCCGGCAACTTTGCAAATCGGACAATTTTCTTTAAAAGCCGTATATGCCATTTTTTGCATCGGTCTTTTTTTCTTCTTTAATGGAGCTTAAAGAACAATATCTCTGCTCCAAATATTCTAAGACGTCAGATAACTGCTGTATCTGCTTCGTCTTCTTAACTTGGCTCTCATACAATTGAAGAGCCTCTTTATCCAACTTCCTTAATATGAGTTGAGCGAATATCACGTCAACTTCATCGGACAGATTGGCTTTTACTTTAATAAGGTGTATTGACTCATTAATTACGTCGATCACCCCTTTTATATTTTTTGCAGACTCATTATTAATTACCGGTAAATCTACTATCCGGTTTAATTGTTCGGAAAATATCCTCCGATGATTTTCATACCGCTTGGTTAGTAAATCCCAAGCGGCACTATAGTTGTCGGCCGAACCCGACAATAAATGAGCTACCATGCTCCTCGCTTCTCCCCGTAACGCGGATTTCAAATAATTAAATTTAAGAGCAGGGCTAAGATCCTCTCTTTTATCTATTAGTTCTACAAATAATTCCGCGAACAGGTCCCACTCTTTCGGTTCTCCGAAAAACGTGGGTACCTGAATTTTCGGTAACACCGGCAAGTCCTCTCTCATGCAAACATTCCCAACTTTGACTCCTACCGGTTTATTTATTATCTCTTCCAATGCTCCTAGAGTATTCTGTACATCAAACTCTAGCTCCTCCGTTGTATCCTCAAACTCCCTGTTAGATACAAATTTTTCGTACAGATCT
This sequence comes from Drosophila prosaltans, assembly GCA_018151275.1. Taxonomy (NCBI): domain Eukaryota; kingdom Metazoa; phylum Arthropoda; class Insecta; order Diptera; family Drosophilidae; genus Drosophila; species Drosophila prosaltans. The sequence continues at coordinate 22,096 of JAECWY010001973.1, forward strand.
TCTACCTTTTTCTGTACCTTCTGCCACAAAAATTAATTTTATTTCTGTGCATTTTAAATATTTCCACCTTGTTTTCACTGATATCAATGTTTACCTTCTCCAGGTATTCCCGAAGTTGGTGAACTTTCTCTTCGAACCCATTTTCTTCACCTACACTGTCCTTACCTATGACCGTATCCACCCTAGCAGCGGCTTCTTTACTAGTACTAGGTCTAACGCCTTCTTCAACGACAGTTGACTTATTAGTATCTACATTGCCTTTGTTTTTTATCCTTTTAATTATTACTTGCCCCTCATCAACTCTCCTACTATTGAAGTAATCGTGATCGACTAGTCCAATCTTTAAAAGCATACTATGATTTCCTAACCACTGGGTTTGGATCTCATCTACCTCCTTCAAAATCTCCTTATTTATCTTGCTAGCATCTAAACCTTCCAAAAACCTCAATCTTTCCATCAATTTGGACTGCTTCGTTAGCAATGTAATTTTTTTTCTGACATCATTATAATTTAAATCTTATTTAATATATAAATATGTAAACAAATATAAATCTTATTGTATCTTATCTGTTGCTGCTGCTGATGATGCTGCTGCTGTTGCTTCTATTGCTGGTGTTGCTGCTGATGCCTCTTTTGCCGGTGTTACTGCTGATGTCGTCCTTCCTTCTTGATGGGTGATGATGAGCGATATTAAGGGGCTTCGTCTTTGCGCCCACGTCTTTGGGAATTCTAGGGATTCTCACTTGCACTGTATACCGCCACTGAGTATACTCTGGTCACTGGCCACTTCCACTGGGCTCTTTGACACTGTTCCTGCCAATGGCAATCTTTACTGGAACTGTCTATTGGGCTCTTTTTCTGTCCCTTTAATTTTTTTTTTTTTTTCACTCACACCGGAATGTTAAACCGAGTCGCGAGTTACGAATTTTTTTTTACGGACTTCACTTATTTTTTTTCACGAGTTCGATATATTGGCTTCGAACACGCCACACCAAATTTGTGCCGACACGAATTTCTGCAATTGCGCCACAGCAAACTGCCTTTTAAATACGGACGCACTTTTTTTTTTAATTAAATATTTTTTATATATTTTCAGTTATACTCCGTTTCTTACCACTGGTGGGGGAAAACAGGAGTTTTTTATTTTGCTACCTTTAGCTGGTCTTAGCATATAACGTAGCTAGATCGCAGACTTTAAGGAGCTGGTCAACCTCTTTGTCTCTTACCACTGGTGGGGGAAAACAACAGAGTCTTTACTCGAAGGACCAAACTGAATTGGATCTCCGAGGAGCTCGAAGGACCAAAATGAATAGGGCTTCCGAGGAGAAGAAATAATTAACCCGATCTTCATTTGTTGAATTCACAATCTGAACTGAATTTATTTACTAAAATATTTGTAAGGACAGGTCTTAGAGTCTAGGGGGTCACATATTTGGTGGTGGAATCTTAGTTCTAAAACGCATGCATGAATTCCACCAAACGGATGGTTTGGGGTGAGATCTATTTTAATCTAAGCCTGCGTTCGCCGTTAGATGCCTAGCTGAATGCTTCGGCTAAAAATACACATATTCTCGGCATGTGAGCTAGGCTGAATATGAATCGTACGTTACTTATTTATTCTTTTAAATGTGAATATTCAAATGTATTATTTTATACCGCTTCAACAATTACGGTGTTTTAAAAAATATTGTGAAATAAAATCAGTAACACAAAGTCAAGCAACTGACCAAGAACTCGCATCAATTCTCTTCGGTTTTCATTAAAAATACAGTCCACTACTCAAAGCTATCGGTTCATCACCATATTGTATGGTCATTCGAGACGGATCTTTTGGAAAGTTAATTTGTGCTGTGTTATTCGTAATAATTGTTAACAATGGAACAATTAAAGGCATTGGTAAAGAGTCGCGGCAGACTCAAGGCCAACATCACGCGCATATTGGATTGGGCTGAAAATTTCGACCCAACTACAACAACAGAGATCACCTCACGGATGGAACTACTCCAGTCCGTATGGAGGGAATTCAACAAACTAGGGGGATTCTATGGCTATGCTCGACAACGTGGAGGGATATGTGGATCCAGAGGCTGACAACGCCACATATGAGGAGTAGTACCTAAAGGCATACTCATTAGTTCTGGAGAAAAATGGGTATCTTCAACCATCTACTTCATCAGGCATTGAGAATGGCGCCAACGCGCAGCATTCAAACAACGACGCAATAATTTCATTGCTACAACAACAACTATTTGAGAGGTTAGCTGTACAACCTCAACAACAACACACCCCAGACATGTCGATGCTCGCTGGACTTGTGGCAAATTCAAATTCCAATTCAGCGATTCCAATTCAGAGCGAATTGCCAAAAATTCAAATAAAGAAGTTTTCTGGCAACTACACAGAGTGGCCAGCTTTTCAGGATATTTATGAAAGCAACATTCATAACAAACAGCAATTATCCAACACTCAAAAAATTTCATCACTTGAAAACACTGCTCACTGACGAAGCTGCAAACTTAGTGCGACATTTGGCGATCACCGAATCGGCTTACAACACTGCATGGGAACGTCTTAAGGAAAGATATAATCGACCACGCCACATTGTTAATTCATTTTTTGGATCAATTCATGAAGTTACCAACAACAAGTAAAATAGATGTCGCAATTCTGCGTAAGGTCTCAGACGGGACAAACGAGATTGTTCGCGGGTTAGATGCGATCAATCAAACTGGACGTGACTGCTGGATAATATATTTGGCACTGGAGAAACTTGACGCCGACACGCGGCGCAGATGGATAGAGCGCAGTATGGGCAACGAGACGCCCACACTCGAGGTATTTTTCAAATTTTTAGATGATCGTTGCGAGGAACTGGAACTCAGCAAACGAGAGATTGCGGCTGGAGGCAACAAATTTGGATTTTTGGAGACACTTTACAAGGAGCTCTCAATCGTTTCAACTCAGTGGAACGACGCCTACAGCAAAATGAACAACTACGGAAATAATACATCAACTTTATGAGAGAATACTCTGATTTGGGGCACATGCGAGAATTGTCGCCACATGAAATCAATACAGAGCAATGCTTTTACTTGCCACATCACCCCGTGTTGGGTCGGAAACTTAGGGTAGTTTTCGATGGGTCATATTGCGACGCAAATGGTAAGGCTCTTAACGACACTCTATTTGCAGGACCAAGCATTCAGCGCGATCTATTTGCTGTATGTCTACGCTTCAGGATGTACAAATACGTATTCTCAGCGGACATAGTCAAGATGTTCCGCCAAATATGGGTCAACGAAAAACATCGTAATTTCCAGAGAATCGTTTGGAGAGAGGATCCATCCGATCAAATCAAACACTATCAGCTGTGTACCGTCACCTACGGAACTTCAAGTGCACCATTTCTGGCTGTTCGTGTACTCGAGCAATTGGCAACAGATTATCAACATGAGTTTCCTCACGCTGCAAAAATCTTGCTGGAAGATTTTTTATGTTGACGACGTTCTTACTGGATCAAATACGGAGGAGGAACTACTACGAAATCGAAACGAGCTCATACAACTAATGTCCTGTGCTAATCTAGAGCTAGGAAAATGGGTATCAAATTCTAATTGCATATCAACTGAAGGCACATCTACACCATCGCTACCAGTAAAGGTTCTTGGGATTTACTGGCACCCTACTAACGACACACTGTCATACAATGTGGGTCTCTCACCACACCCGTGCTGTACAAAGAGACAAGTCCTATCTGACGTATCAAGAATTTTCGATCCTCTTGGACTTCTAGCACCCACCGTGGTCCAATTCAAAATATTATTCCAACAACTATGGCTGCTCAACTTGGGTTGGGATGATCAACTCCCAAATAAACTGGCAGATAATTGGCTCAAATGGCGAGCAGATTTGGAAAATCTTCAACAATTCCAAATATCAAGTTTGGTTGTGAACGATGCGGACAACATTGAACTACACGGATTCTCTGATGCATCCATCAAGGCATACGCTGCTGTAGTATACAGCAAGGTAATCAAAGAAGATGGCTCAATTTCTACATCAATTGTGGCTGCCAAGTCAAGGGTGGCACCGCTGAAGCAGCAATCATTACCACGTTTGGAGCTCTGCGGAGCACTTCTACTGAGTCAACTAATCAAAACAATCAAGGCAGGATTGCGACACAACTCTATTACTGTATTCGCTTGGTGCGATTCAACAATAGTTCTCTCCTGGTTATCATACGCACCTGCTCAACTGAAGACATTTGTTGGAAACCGAACTTCAGAGATATTAGATACAATACCTCGAATCCAGCTGACTGTGCAACCAGGGGTCTGATGGCAGCAGATCTTTTAAATTTTGAGCTGTGGTGGAATGGTCCAAGGATCAACTTATGGTAAAGTTGAACAACTCACAAATTTGCTTATCTCTTTCAGAAAGTCGCATACAGAAAGAAGTTAAAACAACCTGTCTCTCTACATTGGTAAAGTTAACTTCAGTACACCCACTGGATGAAATCATCGAACGAGTCTACGTAGTAGTAGTACGTACTACGTTTCATCACTCGAATCAAGGGTCCATTTCGGGACAAAACCTCAAAATCTCTTACTTTTGAATAGATCCAGGCGGCGCGCATTATGTGTTTGCGGCACGCACAAACATGCTTCGAAGTCGTCTACAAATTGGTACTCGCAAATCAACCTTTTAAAGAACCGATCTCAACTTTCGAAACTCTCACCAATAATTGACAATGATGGCCTACTAAGAGTTGGTGGTTGATTGCAGCAATCGCAATTACCAGCAGAGGCAAAACACCCAGTTTTGCTACCAAAATCTCATCGAATTACAAAACTCATCTTGGAATATGAGCACCGAGTCAACTTGCACCCTGGTGTTTCATCGCTTTTCGTCATTGTTCGACAGCGATTCTGGATATTTGGCGCACGTAACCTAATTCGAAAAATCACACATGATTGTCTGGCTTGCTTTCGACAACGGCAGCATACAACTCATCAAAGGATGGCTGACTTGCCGAGCGTTCGCATTACCCAAGCACTTCCATTCATCAATACTGGATGCGACTATGCTGGTCCAATACTCCTCAAGAATGGCAAGGGTCGCAAACCACGCATTAGCAAAGGCTACATATGCCTATTTGTTTGTCTTGTCACATAGGCAATACATTTGGAACTTGCTACAGATCTCACCACTGAAACATTTTTGGCAGCACTATGTCGCTTCGTATCCTTGCGTGGCAAGTGTAAGACACTCTACAGCGATAATGGCACAAACTTCATCGGTGCAAAACGCTCACTCGATGAAATGCAAAGGCTGCTAGCATCACAACAACATAAGGACACCGTTACACACACCCTGGCAGATGATGGAATTCAATGGGTATTAATTCCACCGCGTGCTCCTCACTGGGGAGGAAAATGGGAATCGGCGGTTCGATTCGTAAAGCTACACCTCCGAAGAGTCATCGGAAACTCCACACTCACCCTTGAGCAAATGCGAACCCTTCTTGCTCAAATTAGCGCAGTCGTCAACTCACGACCATTGTGCTATACTTCGGATACAGAAGTGAACTACTTATCACCAGCCCACTTTCTAATTGGACGACCTTTCACAACCATTCCAGATGCTGATTTAAGTCACATTCCTGTGGGTCGTTTGGGGTACTGGCAAGGTATCCAGTCCATGTACCAAGGCTTCTGGAAAAAATGGCACCAGGAGTACCTAACCACACTACAACAGCGTCCAAAGTGGACCACATCAACGCGTAACATAGAAATTGGAGATCTTGTCCTCATTAAGGAGTCCAACACACGGTCAAACTTAAGACCTCATCAGGAGATATGACCCGACCAATCACCAAGGTTGCGGTATTGCCTCGTTCAGAAACTATGTTTCAGGGCGGGCCGGGATGTTGAGGAACCATCTGCACATTGCATAAGTGTCATCCCCAAGCTCATCTTCCCATCACTGATCTATATATTAATCTATAATCTATATCTACATATATCTATACACTTCATACACACTATAATCTATATCTACATATATCTATACACTTCATACACACTTTTGCATACACACACATACAAACATATATTATCTAAGTTGCCGCTGCGTCGGCTCATTTTCAAGAACATTGTGAAATAAAATCAGTAACACAAAGGCAAGCAACTGACCAAGAACTCGCATCAATTCTCTTCGGTTTTCATTAAAACTACAGTCCACTACTCAAAGCTATCGGTTCATCACCAACAATTAATATGCGGTTGGTTTCATTTAATTTATATAAGATTCCTTTCGATATCTATTTAATATATTTAGGTCTTGTTCATTATAAAAAAAAAAAAAAAAAAAAAAAACCTTTTTTTAAAAAAAAAAAAGCCGAGGGAAATTTGAGACCTATCGTTTTTCTGTTTTACACACTTATGTTCGGACATAGTAAATTTTTTGCCGTTTTGTTGAAATCACCAAAAATAGTGTAGTAGTAATCTGCCTCTTTCCGTCAATTCCTTTTAATTTCAGTTTTTGCAATATATGCTCTCCAATGATTTTGGTTCATTATAAATATGTAAATATCAAATAATACTTTGCCGAATTTGCATCCTTGTACCTGGAACGCGTTTTTAACGTGAGGTTGCATTAATTTTTTTAATTTTTGACAAATTTGCGCAAAAAATCGCAAGACTACACTATATAGGTCTGATAGGTGAATGTTCCCTCTACCACGTGTATATGATTATATCGTGAATCTCCGTGAATCTCTGTTGATTCTACTCCACCGAAGTTTAAAAAATGCGAAAATATAGTGTGTTTTTGAAGCGTGTCCAATTTACTAAGTATTCCAAATTTTATTGTATTTTTTACAACAAATAACTAAAAATTTATCTACTTTTTGAATAAAGTAAAAATATTCAAGATCAATTGTTTAATTCGGTCAATATTCATTTTCAAAGTTGCAAGTTTTTGTAAAAATTGTACATTTTTTCATACTTGAAAAATGTCTCCACTTTGAGATGATGTAGCACCCACTATTCTTATCGGACTTTAAAAACATTTTGTATCCATAAGTTCTAAAGTATTATCTGTGAATTTCACTTTTTACTTACCGCCACCATTTTACATCCGTGTTGCAAACTGCACTTCACTAGTGCCAAAGTTGTTATAATGATATTAATTGATAAATAATTATATTAAATCATATGATATTTAGGTATTTATTCCATATTAAATAATTAATATGCGGTTGGTTTCATTTAATTTATATAAGCTTCCTTTCGATATCTATTTAATATATTTAGGTCTTGTTCATTATTAGAAAATTAACCAAACAAAAATCACTTCTTTTAAAAACTATTAACGGCCGAGATTTGAGACCTATCGTTTTTCTGTTTTACACACTTATGTTCGGACATAGTAAATTTTTTGCCGTTTTGTTGAAATCACCAAAAATAGTGTAGTAGTAATCTGCCTCTTTCCGTCAATTCCTTTTAATTTCAGTTTTTGCAATATATGCTCTCCAATGATTTTGGTTCATTATAAATATGTAAATATCAAATAATACTTTGCCGAATTTGCATCCTTGTACCTGGAACGCGTTTTTAACGTGAGGTTGCATTAATTTTTTTAATTTTTGACAAATTTGCGCAAAAAAATCGCAAGACTACACTATATAGGTCTGATAGGTGAATGTTCCCTCTACCACGTGTATATGATTATATCGTGAATCTCCGTGAATCTCTGTTGATTCTACTCCACCGAAGTTTAAAAAATGCGAAAATATAGTGTGTTTTTGAAGCGTGTCCAATTTACTAAGTATTCCAAATTTTATTGTATTTTTTTACAACAAATAACTAAAAATTGATATACTTTTTGAATAAAGTAAAAATATTCAAGATCAATTGTTTAATTCGGTCAATATTCATTTTCAAAGTTGCAAGTTTTTGTAAAAATTGTACATTTTTTTCATACTTGAAAAATGTCTCCACTTTGAGATGATGTAGCACCCACAATTCTAATCGGATTTTAAAAACATTTTGTATCCATAAGTTCTAAAGTATTATCTGTGAATTTCACTTTTTACTTACCGCCACCATTTTACATCCGTGTTGCAAACTGCACTTCACTAGTGCCAAAATTGTTATAATGATATTAATTGATAAATAATTATATTAAATCATATGATATTTAGGTATTTATTCCATATTAAATAATTAATATGCGGTTGGTTTCATTTAATTTATATAAGCTTCCTTTCGATATCTATTTAATATATTTAGGTCTTGTTCATTATTAGAAAATTAACCAAACAAAAATCACTTCTTTTAAAACTATTAACGGCCGAGATATGAGACCTATCGTTTTTCTGTTTTACACACTTATGTTCGGACATAGTAAATTTTTTGCCGTTTTGTTGAAATCTCCAAAAATAGTGTAGTAGTAATCTGCCTCTTTCCGTCAATTCCTTTTAATTTCAGTTTTTGCAATATATGCTCTCCAATGATTTTGGTTCATTATAAATATGTAAATATCAAATAATACTTTGCCGAATTTGCATCCTTGTACCTGGAACGCGTTTTTAACGTGAGGTTGCATTAATTTTTTTAATTTTTGACAAATTTGCGCAAAAAATCGCAAGACTACACTATATAGGTCTGATAGGTGAATGTTCCCTCTACCACGTGTATATGATTATATCGTGAATCTCCGTGAATCTCTGTTGATTCTACTCCACCGAAGTTTAAAAAATGCGAAAATATAGTGTGTTTTTGAAGCGTGTCCAATTTACTAAGTATTCCAAATTTTATTGTATTTTTTACAACAAATAACTAAAAATTGATCTACTTTTTGAATAAAGTAAAAATATTCAAGATCAATTGTTTAATTCGGTCAATATTCATTTTCAAAGTTGCAAGTTTTTGTAAAAATTGTACATTTTTTCATACTTGAAAAATGTCTCCACTTTGAGATGATGTAGCACCCACTATTCTTATCGGACTTTAAAAACATTTTGTATCCATAAGTTCTAAAGTATTATCTGTGAATTTCACTTTTTACTTACCGCCACCATTTTACATCCGTGTTGCAAACTGCACTTCACTAGTGCCAAAGTTGTTATAATGATATTAATTGATAAATAATTATATTAAATCATATGATATTTAGGTATTTATTCCATATTAAATAATTAATATGCGGTTGGTTTCATTTAATTTATATAAGCTTCCTTTCGATATCTATTTAATATATTTAGGTCTTGTTCATTATTAGAAAATTAACCAAACAAAAATCACTTCTTTAAAAACTATTAACGGCCGAGATTTGAGACCTATCGTTTTCTTCTGTTTTACACACTTATGTTCGGACATAGTAAATTTTTTGCCGTTTTGTTGAAATCTCCAAAAATAGTGTAGTAGTAGTCTGCCTCTTTCCGTCAATTCCTTTTAATTTCAGTTTTTGCAATATATGCTCTCCAATGATTTTGGTTCATTATAAATATGTAAATATCAAATAATACTTTGCCGAATTTGCATCCTTGTATTAATTTTTTTAATTTTTGACAAATTTGCGCAAAAAATCGCAAGACTACACTATATAGGTCTGATAGGTGAGTGTTCCCTCTACCACGTGTATATGATTATATCGTGAATCTCCGTGAATCTCTGTTGATTCTACTCCACCGAAGTTTAAAAAATGCGAAAATATAGTGTGTTTTTGAAGCGTGTCCAATTTACTAAGTATTCCAAATTTTATTGTATTTTTTTACAACAAATAACTAAAAATTGATCTACTTTTTGAAGTAAAGTAAAAATATTCAAGATCAATTGTTTAATTCGGTCAATATTCATTTTCAAAGTTGCAAGTTTTTGTAAAAATTGTACATTTTTTCATACTTGAAAAATGTCTCCACTTTGAGATGATGTAGCACCCACAATTCTAATCGGATTTTAAAAACATTTTGTATCCATAAGTTCTAAAGTATTATCTGTGAATTTCACTTTTTACTTACCGCCACCATTTTACATCCGTGTTGCAAACTGCACTTCACTAGTGCCAAAGTTGTTATAATGATATTAATTGATAAATAATTATATTAAATCATATGATATTTAGGTATTTATTCCATATTAAATAATTAATATGCGGTTGGTTTCATTAAATTTATGTGGGACGGGGTACCTATTGCCAAGAATAAATACACGTAGTCCCGATTATTTGAATAGTTAAATAGTTAAGTTTATTGAAATATAGTTTAGAATGTTTAATATGGTATTGGGTTGATAAGTTTTACATCGTTTCGCGTCGTTTTGTTTCGTCTTTTAATATTTCGTCATTAATCGCCACTTTCGTCTTTTTTCACTGCGGTGAGCGCGTCGTCTTCTCTTGCCACACGTCGTTCGTCTTCCTCTTCTCTTAAAGCTTGCCACCTCGTCTGCTTTTAATATAGGTCTGGCTATCCAGTGTTGCCATACCATTCCCACAAATCGGCCATCCTACACTGCATTTGCCCCAAATGCGTCGTCGTCATCTTCGTATGGTATCCAATGCTTCATATATTCAGCGCAAGTGCTGGTCTTCTTTGGACCCTCAGTGGTCGCGTCATCTTTTTTTACGTCATACGTGTTGTTAGGTTTGACAGCTATAACTGTGTAAGGACCAAGATACTTCGGCTTCAGTTTAAGTCCTCCACCTAGTTGCGTTCGTTTTATAGCAACTATATCGCCTATCTTGTAGATTGATGCCGATTTTCTTCTCAAGTTGTACCTTTTCCGGTTTTCGTCTTGAATATCTAGGATGTGCTGTTTAGCTTGTTTTCGTAATTCATCTCTTTCATCGTTGATACTCTGAATTAATTCTTGCTCGATCATTTCTTTTATTTGAACGTCGTATTTTGTGCGCATCTTTGCTCCTGTAAGTAGTTCGAATGGTGTCGTCTTGATACTTCTGCAAAATGTCGAGTTGATTGTTTGTTGCACCGTGCCAACAAATTTATACCATTTGCCTGGGTCGTTGATTGAAAGTTTTGATAGAACTGCTATGATCGTCGTGTTTAATCGTTCAATTTGTCCATTAGCTCGTGGTAATCCTGTTGTAACTGAATGATGTTTTATGTCTTCTTCCTCGCAGTAACGTTTAAATTCTTCTGATGTGAATGCAGAACCCTTGTCCGATATGATTTGTTTCGGATTTCCAAATACGTTGCTTTGCTCTCCTAGTCGTGAAATAACTTCTTTAGCCGACGTCGTCTTAGTTGAATAAAGCCAACAAAACTTTGTAAAGCTATCGATTATCGCCAATATGTGCTTGTACTGTTTGCTTGTCAATTCTAAAGGACCTAGGAAATCGATGTGATACGTCTGTAATGGCTGTTCACCTTTGGGCAATGGATGCAGTTCTCCTTCCTTTTTGCCTTGCTTTCGGTTGGTAACAATGCATGGAATACAACAGCTGATGTGTTTTTGAATTTTTTCCTCCAGCTTCGGAATATAGAACTCTTTATTTATTATTTCTTTAGTTTTCTTGACTGCGAAGTGACCTCTTTCGTGTGCTTGTCTGATGATTTCTCTTTGCATTCCTGTAGGTACTACAATAAGTTCATTGTCGTCAACGAGTTTATGCAAAAGACCTGATTTCATGAAGAAATTGTTGTGAGACGTTTTTTCGGCTAAAATATCAATGATCGCTTTCGATTCCTCGTCGTTCATCTGGATATACTTGAGTTTGCTATGAATACTATCGCTTGCTATGATCATTACTGGATAACGGCTAAGTGCATCAGCGTGTCGAATGCGCGAACCAGCTCTATGCTCGACATCATAATGGAATTCTTGCATTAGTAGAATCCATCGAGCTACTCTTGTGCACAAATCTTTCTTTTCGAGTGTCTTTGTTAGTGCATTACAGTCGGTGATCAGTTTAAAGCGAACTCCTAAAAGATAAACACGAAATTTCTTTAAAGCTTCTACAACTGCCAAAATTTCAAGCTCGTAACTCGTAAGTTTTCTTTCCGCATCAGACGTCTTTTTGCTCATAAAGTATACTGGATGCAACTGGTTGTCCTCGGGAGATTTTTGTAATAGAACAGCGCCAAATCCGTCAATTGAAGCGTCTGTATGTAACTGAGTCTCATGCTGTTGGTGGTATATCTTTAAAATTGGCTTCTCCGTTACGACTTTTTTCAGAGTGTTGATCGCAGTAATCTCTTTTTCCCCGAAGTGAAGTTTTGCGTCTCGCTTCAACATGTCTGTGAGTGGCTTTGCGATGAGTGAAAAGTTGAGGATAAATTTTCGAAAATAGCCTACTAAACCAAGGAAACTTTGTAGCTGCTTGTGATTGCGTGGAATCGGAAAATTTGTGACTGCCTTCGTTTTGCATGGAGAAATGCTTATTCTCTGATTCTCAATGATGTATCCTAAGTATTCTATTTTTGACTTCAAGAAATGACTCTTTTTAAAGTTGATGACCAATCCGTATTCTTCACAGCGCTGGAAAACCTCTCTGACGTTTGCGACAGCCTCTTTTTCTGTCTCAGCTGGTATAATGATGTCGTCGACGTAAGGTAATGCTATTCCTCTGCGTGTTAGATCTCTAAAAATTGCATTTATATATCGCTGAAATACGCTGGATGAATTAGAAAGACCAAATGGAACTCTAAGAAATTGATATTGTCCATTATGAGTGACAAACGAAGTGTATTTACGGCTATCTTCATCTATGCCAACATGAAAGTATCCATTTTTTAAGTCGATTGTGCTAAATACTTTTGCATTTTGTAGCCTGTCAAGTTGATCTTCTATCATTGGCAGCGGGAAATGGTCACGGATTAATACTTTGTTGATGCGTCTGTAGTCGATGCACAAACGATGAGTGTCGTCCTTCTTTTTGACCAAAACTACTGGACTGGTATACTCTGATTCAGATTGCTCGATTATTCCATCTCTCAGCCATTGATCTATTTGGTTTTCAATAATGCATCGTTCGGTAAAGGAAAATCTTCTTGGTCGTGCGTGTATGGGTGTATCATCTTCAAGAATAATGCGCATTGCAATGTTAGTGGATTTTAAGCTTACCGGCTTGTAGTTCTTTATGATTTTCAAAACAGTTTCTTTTGCTGCACTGCTCGCTTTTATTTCAATGTCTGTTTCTATATTGTCATTGTCTTCAGTTTCGATTTTCATTATCTTACTTATGTAATCGTCTGCACCGTAAGAATGGTTTTGCAGTTTCGATACACTAACACCTTCATTGTTAATTGTTATTAAAGCTTGCTTACAAAATTCTTCTCCGAGCACCATGTCTTCATCTAGAAATTGAGAGTCAACAACTAAAAACACTGATGTAAAGTTTTCCCCGTCAATTACGAAATTTTGTTCGAACGAACCCATTGGAGTAACACTGTTTTTATTACCGAATCCGATTAGTTTGATATTACATTCATTTAATTTTGGTTTCTTTAGCTTCTCATATGTCACAACCGGAACGATATTATATTTACTTCCCGTATCAATTAGAGTGTTGAACTTTAAATTGCCAATTAATACATCTTTACACATGAATGTATGAGCTGACTTTTCAATTTTCTTGTATTAATTATATTCCGTTGCTTTCTTTTTTTCTTGGACATTCTTTTTGCTATATGGCCAAACATGTTGCACTCAAAACATTTTCTGCCCTTGCTCTTATTCTCACAATCACTTGAAGTGTGCCCTTTTAAACCACAATTGAAACATTTAATATCCTTATTAAAATTTTTATTTTGCTCATGCTGATATTTGCGTTCACTTTTTTGATGTTGTTTGTTCAAAAGGGGGTTTTTATTTTCACTTTTAGACTTTTCGCGCATTGTTTCATAAAATTTTAGCTTTTTGCTTGAATTCTTTAATATTATTAGCACCGTATAATATTGATTTATTACTGCCTAAATCGTCGTACCGTCTTCGATATTTTCACGTGTGGATAATTCTCTCATGTGCAAGAAATATTCTTGCAAGCCTTCGCTTCTCTTCATTTTTCTATCAGCCATCATTTTATGCAGTTGAGCACTATTCGTCGTTGCCTTAAATTCGTTTAACAATGCTTTCTAAAGTTTTGACCAGTTGAAAATACCTCTGCCATGATAAACATTTTTGCTAGTCCTTTTAATGATCGTTTTGCAAATATGAATTTTTTTAAGTCATTCCAATACATAATCGTTGCTACATCTTCGAATTCACTTATCCATATTTCGATTGAGGATTGAGGGTACTCTACCCTCGCCATCAAATGATCGAATGGAATCTTCTATGTCATGAAAATTTAAAGCAAATCTTGGGACTTCTGAAACCGTAGCAGTGGTTGCCAAACTGTTCGCTTTGGCTCTGCCTTCTTGTTCAACATTAACATGATTCTGTTCTACGTAAACTTCATTTACGTCATCTATTTCATCGTCGTCTTCATCTGTTTCATCATCCCCGTCTTCGCTATTGAAATCTGCGTCAGGCAATAAATTCCCTCTTTTTAAGTTGCAAAATATATACTTGGTTAGGCCATCTTCATTGTGGTGCAAATAAAGCAAATTACAAATTATCACAAGGTCATTATCCGAAAGTTCATCAGCAATATACGATGCTTTGATATGAAAGCGTTCATCATTTTCTTCATACTCATATCCAGTAAATTCACGTAAACATTTTCTGTTATTTCTATCAATATCTCTTTCGAAAATATATTTATGCAGCAATGTGATATTCTGCTTTTTTTCTGTACGTAATTTTTCTCTAACAGCGTCAAAATCTGCAAGCTATGCCATGATCGGTTCTGTATGTATGTATTTGTGGCACGAACAATATGTAAATTAAAATATAATGTTATTTATTTCAAATTTTAAAGTTAGCGAAAGGCTGTTTATTTATTTAGGTGTTTTTTAAGACTGATTTTACAAACTTAAATTTATCCCTAGCTAACTGTGGGTTTGCAGCAGAGGCGTCGGCGTATTGCAATGTAGGCAAAAAGGTGGTCCGCTCGTGGCGGATGCAGATTTGAGGTGCAAGCAAAAAGAGGTCTGCTCGTGGTGGATGCAGACTTGAGGTGTCAGCAAAAGATGGGTCTGCTCGTATCGGAAATATGTTGAAATATTCTGGTTAATAACTCTTCCCCCTCTAATTTTCGCTTGTCTTCAAGCGATTTTAGAAAAACGGTATGTTGTTAAATTGGAGTTGATTTCTTTGATGTTGGGTATTTATTTTCTCCAGTGGAGGTGCCAATTGGAGAATGACTTTTTCCTTTTTTTTTCTGTATAGGCAAATACTGCAAATTATTATCGCCAGTATGCAGAGTGCGGTTAGTGCTGAAATTCCTTGAGTTGTTATTTGTAGGTATTCAATCTTCTCGGTGTTGTTAAGGTGTAGATTTTGTAGTGCCTGGAGTGACAGTATATGGAGGCGTCTCGTTTCTTCTGGTGTTATCTGGATTATTGGGGCATTTGTTTCTATGGGGGTTGTTTCGATGTTGCTGAATAGTTTCTCGTTTAGGTGAATCGTCTCATTCCAGAATTTTATGAGATATGAGCCAGAAATGTGTTCGGTTTTATTTTGGTAGGTTATTGTTCCATTAAAATCGTTGAGCATCACGAGTCCATTGTAGATTTCTTCTATGGTTGTAATATGGTCTGCGTTACTAAACTCGCACAGTGATTTACCTCCTTTAAGGAGCCTAGGCAAACACTTATTATTACTAATGTTTACAATTTCATTTTTAGAACATATCTTAATATTACTGTAAGTTTTGCAATTTTTTATTATTCCAAAAATGTTAATTCCATTTGATAATATTTCTTCATATTCTATATTAATAATTAAATTGTTCTTGATTATCGGTTTTATGAGGATGTTTTGATAGTTTATTTCCTCTAAATTGGGTATTTTAATCATGTAAATTAATGTAGTTTTATTGTGTAGGATTGAGATGTCTGCGAATTCTAACATTTCTTCTATTGTCAACGGAGGCATACCTCCTGCTTGGAATATTTTAAAGACTTCATGAATTTCGTTCTCTTCTAACAGAAAAGTATTTATTACGTTTATTTTTGCCCATTGAATGGCGTATTTTTTATATTTACTATTTCTTCTTTTACTAATCGAATTTGTGTTTGAATATTAATCGCTATTTCGTTGCTGAACGAACTATCTTTATGGATTGTATTTAAAAGACTGTTTGTAACTTGAGTTAGATTATTTAGTCTTTGTTCTAATTGGTTATTAATAATGACTTGTCTATTGTTGTTAGAGATTTCTTTGTTAATGTAGTTTTCGATGTGTAGGAAATCATCGTGATCGGGATTACCCGCGATGTATTTCCATGCTGTCCCTATCATATTAATGGCCCTGATGTTTCTGTTTTTTGTTGTGGAGGTTAATGTATTAAGTGTCGAATAGGTTTGTTTTATCTCATGGTAAATTAATTGGTGTAACGCGTTATATTCTAGGTCATGTTCAGTATAAAAATTTAAAGTGTCCAATGTCGTTTGTATTTTCTTTAGGTCTATCAAATGTATAATTCTATTTATACCAGTTTGGATTTTTCCCAGTCCCTTGTTTATCGTAACTGTCTGAGCGTCTGTGTAGTTAGTTATGTCCAATGATCCTTGCGTCCCGTCTATTGCCCATGTTGTCAACAATCTGAAATTAAGTGTTTCTGATATTACTTTTGTGAACCGTTCTGCCGGAGTTTGTTGTGACTGTTGTGTTAAAATTTTCTTTGACGATTTCTTTTTTGAATCTTGGTGAAAGTTTGGATCCTAGTCTAGTATTTATTTTTACAAATATTTCGTCACCCGGTAAGTAAGTTCGGACAGGTTTTTTTTTTTTTATTGTGATATTGTAAGAGATTTTTTTGTTTTTCTTTGAGTCGGTCAACATTGTCTTGTCTAGTTTTCTCATATTCTTCTGGAGTGGTGTGTGTTGTTCTTCCGAAGAATATTTCTAATGGTCGCTTATTGGTTACGGAATGGAAAGTATAATTATACTCATAGATGGCTCTGTCGATTAATTCTTCAAAAGTTCTGTGAATTTTGTCCCTTTTTATAATTCGGATTATTTCGGAAAAGGTAGAATGAAATCTTTCAATTTGGCCATTAACTGTACTTTTATAAGGTGGTGCAGTGAAGATTTTTATTTTGAGTTGATCTTGAAGCATGAATTTTATTGAAGCGGAATTGAGCGATTTTTCATTGTCCATGACAAGATATTTAGGGACACCAAAGTAAAAAATAAGTTCTCTTAATGGGGATCTGATGTCTTCTATTGATTTCGATTATTATTTATTATTCTAGCTTGGGCTAGTTTTGAAAATTTATCTATAGCTGTTAGGACGAGTTTGCCTTCTGTTGAATAAATGTCTATATAAATAATATGTCCGGGGTATTCCGGAATCGGTGTTTCTTTTATATCAGGGTTTGTGGGATGTGTGTCGTATTTCAGTTCTTTGCAGATTGCGCATTGTTTCACTATGGTTTCTATTTTGCTTTTCATTTTTGGAAAATAGAACTTCTCTGCTAATTGAATTTTGTTTTCTGTAGCGTTACGATGAGCTCTTCTATGAGTTTTAATTATTTCTTCTTCTTGATGTGTTTCGTCCGTCAAGTTTTGTACCTGTCGTTGAGAAAATCGAATCTTGTAACTACTAAAGTTCTCTGGGTAGATTCTTTGGATTTTTCCCATAATGTCTTCTGTTGTGGTTATTCCATTTATAACCATGGGGTCGAGATATTTTTTCAAAATTTGTGTAAGTGAGTCAGTGTCGTAGTCGTCTCTGTATACTTCGTGTCTGTGATACGTTGGGAAAGGTAGACTGAATTTATAATCGGGTTGGTTTACCTTGTGAATGAATATCTGGTTCTTAAAGACGTTGATGGGAACTTCCATACCTGGGATTAAGTGATGGCTAGAACTTTCAACACTATGTTGGGTGGTAACTGAATTTAATTCATTTGAAGTTTTTAACCGAGATAATGCATCTGCTACGATGTTATCTTTTCCAGGCTTGTAAATTAACTCATAATCGTATTCTTCTAGATGTGCCTTCCATCTCTTAATTCTTGGATTTCCATTCCAACTACTAAGAGAATGAGTAAGAGGTTGATGGTCAGTGAATATTTTTACTTTGGCTTTACCGTAAAGGTAATTTCTGAGGCTTTTAGTTGCCCAAACGATGGCAAGCATCTCTTTCTCGTTTGTAACATAATTCTCTTCTGCTTTGGAAAGCGTTCGAGATATAAACGAGATCGGTTGATTATTCTGTGATAATACGGCTCCTATAGCGAAGTTTGAAGCATCTGTTGTAAGATGAAATTCTTTATTAAAATCTGGGTAACGAAGAACTATTTTGTTTGAAATTAGTGAATTTTTTATTTTTCGGAATGCTTCGCTTGCTTCTTGATTTAAGGGAGGTTTCTGCTTTGTTGGATCCAAAAAATCCAAAATTTTTTTATTGCATTTTCTTAAAGTATTATATTTTAAAAATGTTGTCTAAAAATTTGAAGTCGATCTGACAAATCCTTTTCGAGATACACCTGCTTTTGTAAGCACCATGCCCACTATGTGCAAGGAACTTCTAGAACTTTAAACGCGTTTTTCTCGAAACGGTGTTTCTCGACCTGACAGAAGCGATAACTGGCGCAAAAAACAAGCAATCGCCATGAAATTTTTTACACATGTTAACAGATAGTGTCCGCGTGGGATAGACCTCGATCATGAAAAAATATTAAAAATTGTTGTCAATAAAAAAAAAAAACTAAGTCGAAAAATTTCAAAAATCGGACTTTAAAGTTCAAAAGTTAATAACTTTTGCATTTTTTAACTTTTTTTTAAAGTTGAGGTCTATCCCACGCGCATAAGTATACAGATTAATAAAATGTATCATTTGTCTGTTTCAAATTATCCTACAGGACGAGAGGACTTCCATCAGCAAGGCAAGTCATTACCGACGAGCCGCCATTTTGGAACGCCCCCTCCGCCCCTTTTTGGTTTCAAGATTTCAAAAAATTTATAAATAAAAAAATAAAACATTGGTAACAAGATAAAAAAAAAATTTAACTCAATATCTATAATAGTTTCCACCAAAAGTTTTTTTTTTAAAAAATACCTGTTTTTGAGGTCTACAAATCAGAAACCTCCCTTAAGAGAATTGACTTTGTTAGTGCAGCTTTCCTGCTGACATGCCCATCTTCCCCTCTTAATAATGAAGTAAGGGGCTTTGCTAACTTAGCGTAGTCCCTTATGAATCTCCTATAGTAACCCGAAAGACCTAAGAAACTTCTAAGTTCACGGATCGTTTTAGGAGGTGAAACTTTGGCAATAGCTTCTACTTTTTGTGGATTGGTTTCCACACCTTTATCAGAAATTACGAAACCTAAAAATTCTACTTTCTTCTTAAAAAATTCGCATTTGTCCATTTGACATTTTATATTGGCTTTTTGCAGAGTTTCGAATATTACTTTTAAATTTGCGAAATGAGATTCTTCGTTATTACTAAAGATGATAATGTCATCGATATAGATGAAACAAATTTTCCCTATGTGTTCTCTTAGTATGTCGTCCAATGCTCGTTGGAAAATTGAAGGAGCATTTTTAAGACCAAACGGAAGTCTAGTAAACTCGAATTTGGCATTATTAATAGAAAATGCCGTCTTTTCAATGTCGGATTGCTTTAGTTTTATTTGATGAAACCCACTTTTGAGGTCTAGGACTGAGAAATACTTATTGCTACCCAATTGGGCAAGTACTTCGTTTATTTCTGGAATGGGGTATTTATCGGCAATTGTAATTTTATTTAATTTTCTGAAATCGATTACTATTCTATACTTTTTTACTTTTGACGCATCCAGTTTCTTGGGAACTACCCATACTGGTGAATTGTAGGGGGATTTAGATGGTCGAATGATGCCATCTTCGAGCAGTTGGGAAATCTGCTTATTGACTTCGTCCTTGAGTGACATAGGATATTGATAAAATCTAGAGTAGACTGGACAGTCTGAATTTGTTCGGATTTCAGCGGTTACATTGGTAGTGTATGTGAGTTTTTCATCTTTTTTTTAATTGAGAATGTTTATTAAGTAGATTTTGAAGCTTTTGTTGTAAGTATTCTGTTAAGTGTTCTACACGTGGGCCTATGTTATTTACTGCTTCTATAGGTTTCTCTTTTATAGGGATGGTGATTTGATCGTTGATTCTCATAGAGTTTTTATCCGTATAAATAACTGCTTTTAGTTGTTTGAGACTATCGTTGCCTAAAATGGCATCGAATGATTTTAGTGTGGGGAGAAGGAAGAATTTAATGGGTACTTCAGATATGTTAAAAAGATTGGCCATTTTATGATGCGTAATTTCGATGTTGCCACCGACTGATACTGCGACAAAAGATTGATCGTTGCGTATAGGGTTTGAAACTAAGTTTGGTTTTATATAATTACGATTAGATCCGGTATCGATAAGAATTTTTAAAATTTCACCGCTCCTCACTTTTGTTTCGATATATGGTAGGGAGGAGCTTCTTCCCCTAAAAAATGAAGATCAGAGTATTCTACTTGTGGAGCGTCTGAAATATTGGGATCAAAAGTTTCTTGGTATTCCTCAAGTGTTTGTTCAAATTCGTTTTCCTTTTCATAGTCTTGTATCACCTGTTGGTATGCTGTATCGTCGTCAGTCTGTTCAAAGTCTTTTTCGTAACTTTCGATATTAAAATTTCGTTGTCTTTTGTCGGGTGGTGGTGCATCGCCTGGAGGGCGTTTACCTATTTCGAAATTTGGTCGGTTCATGTAGTTCACTTGTCTTGTTCTAACGCTGGAGTCCACTTCCATAGGTACTGGGCGTGGTTGCGGTTTTGGTGCCATAGGGCGAGGTGGTGCTGTCGGTTGGTATTGGTAATTGGGTCTTTGATAAAAATGATTTTGAAAATTTCTTTGTTGTTGATTATTTTGGTTAACCTGTGGGTTGAAATTATAATGATGTGACCTTGGCAACACTGGTGGTGGTTGACTGTAACCTGAACTAGTAGGAGTCATGTGTGTCCTTGGCATTGGAATCGGTTTTTGCACTGGTCGGAAATTATTTGATTGGGATTTATTAATTGCATGAATGGACCTATAAGTCTGGTTTTCTATCTTAAGGCACAAGTGTAAAGCGTGCGGTAGGTCGGTTGGTTCTTTCATACCCAGAAGCCGTGGGAGGTCTCCTCTAAGTCCCCGAATGAATGTGTCTAAGGCTTTGTCTCGGTAAAGGGTAGTCAAAAGTTGTTCTGAATCGCGTGGTAATTCCATGCACCCTACTTTGTTTAAAATTAATGACAAATGTTTGTAGACCATTCCGTGGAATTCTTCAACAGATTGATTGCTACCTTGGACAATGGCTGTCATTTGATATTCCAAAGTAGTTAAATCGCGTTTGTCGGCATAGTGGAGAGTAAGACACCTTGAAATCGCGTTCCAATCTAGTGGAACATTATAAGATTCTAAGGCGGTATCCGCGTTACCAGTTATTTTATTGCGTATTGTGTGAAGTATACCAAAGTACTTACGGGTACCTTTCAAAGGTGAATAATTTTCTAATACCCTTTCTACTCCCTTCTTCCATGAATTAAATTGTGAGGGATCGCCTGAAAATTCTCGAAGGTTTAACTACGTCTGGTACTTTGTCCATATCTGTTAAATTAGCTCGGTGTTGAGGGTCTATTGCTTGATCTGGGACATTTAGAAAATTTTGGTGCGGATTGTTTAGTTGCCTTAATAAATTGGGTACCTGTTCGTTAATAGCTTGGGTAACTACCCCAGAGATAAGAGCTATCATGTCATCGCGATTCACTATATTATTCTGAGCCTGAGCCTGTTGAAGGACAGGAGGCCTAAGAAGATTGTTTTCATTAGCCATATTCGATTATTAAAAATTTTATCGGAAAAAGATTTGTTAATTATTTAATTTGTAATAAATTTTTCTGTCACTCAAAAATATGTTGTAAATTTTAGAATATTATTTTAATGAAATGTTAGAATTGATTATGATCAAGTTTTAAATTGCAAATTCTTAATCTATTAATTTATTAAATATTATTCTGATGAAATGTAAAAGGTGGTTGTGATTAATTTTATATTTATGTTTTTTTCTTTTAGTTGAATGTAAAAATATTTCTCAAGTATATTTATGTTTGTAATTTTAATTGGATATTAAAATGATTTTATTTATTCTTCTTTTTTTTTTTTTTTTGTTTGTTTCAAGTAAATATTTTCAATATTGTTTTTTTTTTTTTTTCAAATTTTCGATATTTTTTTTTTTTTTTTATTTATTTCTATTATAACTAGCTTACATTAATATTGTTGCGGCTGCTCCCACCGACGGTCCGGATGTCATCCCTTTTGCCTCCTACTCAGGATCCTGCGACTCCCACTTTTTGTTGGGATATCCTGCGGACGGACCAGACAGGATGTTATTTTGTTTCTGTTCAGAAACTCCCTTTTTTATTTATCAAAACCAACCACAAAATTTTGTGGGAGCCTTTTCGGTTTTGATAACACCTTTTATAAAAATTTTTTGTTCGCACTTTGCACTTAAAACTTTTATTTAAACCCGTCGGAAAATCTAATCTTATAGACGTTTTGCTATTTCGATTGATTAATTAACTTGCGTACTCGACGAAACGGTTTATTTGACCAACGGAAGATCATATCGTATAGGCGTTTTGCTATATTGATGGACCGCGTACTTAGAATTCGTTTTGTTCTTTCGTAGCCGTTGGTCCCTGCCCGGGCGCCAATTAAAATATAATGTTATTTATTTCAAATTTTAAAGTTAGCCAAAGGCTGTTTATTTATTTAGGTGTTTTTTAAGACTGATTTTACAAACTTAAATTTATCCCTAGCTAACTGTGGATTTGCAGCAGAGCAGAAGCAGAGGCGTCGGCGTATTGCAATGTAGGCAAAAAGGTGGTCCGCTCGTGGCGGATGCAGATTTGAGGTGTAAGCAAAAAGAGGCCTGCTCGTGGCGGATGCAGACTTGAGGTGTCAGCAAAAGATGGGTCTGCTCGTATCGGAAATATGTTGAAATATTCTGGTTAATAACTTGTACCAGCGTATATGCACCTATGTGTAGTGATGGCAAAAAAAATTAATTAATCGATTATTGTATCATATGATTATTTTTTCCTTTGCGATTATTAATCGCGATTAATCGCAAAAAATGAAAATAATCGATTAAATTAACGATTATTTTTATAGTACGTTATAATTTTTATTTATTCAAAACGGAGTTTAGGAACAGAAGTTTAGACAGATGTTCAGTAGTTAATCTGTTTCTTTTTTCGGTTGCCGTATTTCCCGCTTTTGAGAACAGGCGCTCAGCTGGTACAGATGTGCCTAGCAGAAAACAGTAGCGTCGTGCAACTGTATATAATTTTGGGTATACCGAGCGCATTTCCTCCCAGGCGTCAATGACGTTGTGTTTCAGCTCCAAAACAGGAGCGTTTAGAAAAAAGCTCAGCTCGTCTTGGACATCGGGATACTCCACATCTTTTTTGCGGCGTTTATGTGCCAATGATTTGTGGTGGGCCCATAAGTCAAATTCCACTTCACCACTAACTGAGCCATCACTAACACTGTCGTGGCTTTCATTTACATGGGCTATAGTCGCCATTTCTTTTCGTACATTTTTCATTACTGAAGCCAATGCAAGATCATCTTGAAAATGGATTTTCTTGAAGCGGGGGTCCAGCAAAGTTGATGCAGCCAACAAAAACGACTGTTCCATTACTACAAACCGCCGATCAAATTGAGCCAGTAAAGTTTTTTTGAGCTTATTTCCAGTGGTTGTGTTACATATCACCTTCATTATTTGTTGGCGTCCACAATGCACAATCGGTATGACCAGGCTCAATGTAGCATACTTCTCACCACTAATTTGAGTGGTCATAGCCTCTACTGGTTTAAGCAACGAAATTATTTCAACCATTTCGTTCTTTTCCTTAGTTGAGATCATTTCTGGCGATTCCGAAAAATTTAATACGACTTGGCCAATGTAGTGTATTAACTTTATGAAGCGCTCCAGCATATAAAATGTGGAATTCCATCTGGTTTTGACATCTAAAATAACCTTTAGTGCTTTTCCCTCTGGGACGCCTGCAGATCGTTGCAGCTTTAGCAAATTCTCCTTAGCTCTTGTACTGCGTTTGAACCAAAGTACTATAATCCGGCACTTGCCAATCACTTCCGCTGCTTCTTGACTCTCCAGTGCGTTCACACACACTAAGTTCAAAGTGTGCGCGAAGCAAGGGATGTGGCGCGATCTTCCAAAGCTGTCATGTATGGATTTTACTATATTCGCACCATTATCCGTCACCACTGCCGTTACTTGATCATTTGCAATGGAAAAGCTTTCTAGCGAAGCCATGAACACATCAGAGATGTGTTCTGCGGTGTGGGCTTCTGGTAATTTAAAAACTCCAACTGTGGCACTGATTTGCTTATTTTCAAATAAGCCATGTAGTGTAACTCCAATCACACTGGTAAAATTTTTGTCAGTCCATATGTCTGTGGTTAATGACAATCCTGACATTTGACCCACCATTTTTTTAAACTTGGCAACCGCTATGTCATACATAGGCTATGTGTGTGTATTTCACCAGAATTCGTGTCACGTTCTTTCGCTGTGCCTATGCGTATATACGTATGTGTGTGTAACTATTTCCGCGAATTTCTCACTGTAGCTGACAATTTATAAGGGTGGGTTTTTAGTTTTAAATAAAAGATGTAAGCAATTGTATTATTAACTTCACGTTTCACTTTTTAGCTTAGGCTTCATTAATTTTGACTTTCACTTTATTTTTTGTTCTTTATATAATAATAATATTTCGTCATTAATCGTCTTTTCTCATTGCCGTGATCGCGTCGTCTTTTCTTTTTGCCACACGTCGCTCGTCTTCCTCTTCTTTTTTGTAGCTTGCCACATCGTCTTCTTTTAATACAGAGCTGGCTATCCAGTGATGCCATACCATTCCCACATATATTGAGTCATTTCCAACAATTTGGAATACAAATATAAATTAAATGCAAAAAATGAAAAATTCAATTTTCTCAAAATCTGGTCTAACGAATTGCATGAAATTTTCTGGAATTATACATATTGAAATGAGTTTATTCAACTATCAACTATGTATTCAATATTTTGATCCAATTAATATATATTCACATTTTTGTTCTTTGGCACGTCTGTGCACTGGTGTTACTTTATTCAGAATGAATCATTTTATGTGCTAACTTATGCTGCTTGTTGGCAGCTACAAAATAAGAGGGGTGAGGCGCGAGAGTGAACTCACATGATCAAATTGCAAGCTCACCATAATTGGGCTGGCTTGCCAGCACAATTCGTTTGCGTAAGCTTATATACAGAACGAAATGTATGCATGCAAGTTTGCGTACATACATACAATTGTTCTTATATATAAACTTATTACTATTATTTCCTGCTTGCAACAGAATGTTACAAGCTGTGCTGAAGTCATTTAAAACCGTCATGTGAATTCACTACACCTCCCCTTTTTAAAGAATAACGTAATCTAATGAAGTTATTATATATGTGTATATGAAGTAAATGACGTTATAAAGTAATTCGTGTTATTTAAAAAATTTGACGTCCGTCAATGAATATATATATTTTTCCCTTACATGTATGCATTTTTTTTTTTTTGTAGCAAAGTTTTAAAATTTTTTTTTTTCTTCGCTCTTTTCCTTTATATATATAAAAATAAAAATTTGATAACTTTCCTTATTTTCAATGTATACACCTTTAGATTTTGTAAATACTAGAGAAAATTTTTTTTTTTGTTATTTAAAAATTTTTAACCTATCCTTATGCACTCTTTGTCCTTTATTTCTTTTATCTCTTATTAAAATATTATCCTTATCTTTTATTGCTTCTACTTTATATGGGCCTAGATACTTAGATTCTAACTTATGGCCCGTTTCATTCTTAACAAGAACCTTATCTCCTATTTTTATTTCAAAGTTGTTTATGTTCCTATCGTATAATTCCTTATTCTTTACCTTATGCTCTTCTAGCATAAGCCTTGCCCTTTTATAGGCTTGCTCTAATCTAAACTTAGCTTCTCTAGCGTAATCATCTACATTATATAATGGATTAATATTAGTTATAGAATTAAATTGTTTTGGCAAATTGTTTTGTTTGCCAAAAACTAACTCATATGGACAATAACCATGTGCCATAGAGGGGGTCGTGTTGAAGCAATATGTAAAATATTGGAGCCAAACATCCCAGTCTGTTTTATCGACTGATATATATGAACGGATGTATTCATTGAAAGTTCTATGACTTCTTTCCACTGTTCCCACGGTTTGGTGGTGATGTGCAGTAGACGTTATGTTGTCTATTTTGAGATATTTGCACAGATCGCTTATTATTGAATTTTTATATTCAGTGCCCAAGTCCGAAATGAACGTCTTCATTGGACCGTACTTTAATATAAAAAATTCGAATATTGCTTTCGCAATGGTATTAGCGTTCTTATTTTGAACAGGGATGGCTACCAAATACTTTGTAAGGTCGCATATTAGTGTTACTGCGTACTCGTTACCATTTTCAGATTTCGGTAGTGGACCTATAGTATCCACTATTACTCTGTCAAAGGCACTCATAGGCGTTTCTGTTATTGTTAATGGGGTCTTTGTATGTTTAGTCGTTTTCGACTTTTGGCATTTTGGACAACTACGTATGTACTCTTTTATTTGACGCGTCATATTTTTCCAATAGTAGTGTCTTTTTATTTTTATTAAAGTTTTTGTTATGCCATTATGACCTCCTTGTATTGGATCATCATGATTTTCAGACAAAATTGCTTCTTTTTCTTTTTCATTGCTTATTATGGTCACCGGGTTGAGTAGCGCTACTCTTAATGATTTCAATATGTCATTGCCCATTTCTTTAAAAGTATCTATTAAAATAAATTCAAAGATCTTTTCCCACGGTGCTGTTTTATGTCTTTATTTTGTCTGTACTGTTGCCTGGTAGTGACTTTCAGGACTTTATTTTGAATGTCTTTTAACTCGGTTATTGTGATCCGAGATAGGGCATCTGCCACGAAATTGTCTTTTCCAATTGAAATTGTTTAATAGTGAAATGTTGACCATATATGTGTGGTCGAAAATGTTTTATAGCCTGTTGAATTTGCTGCTAACTATTGTTGATTTGTTGCTTTCACCTTTAGTGAATGAGCGTGAAGCATATGCAATAGTACAGCTTCATACGCGTGTTTATTTGGACGATGTCTTAGTACATATTCTGACAATTTATTATTTATTACTTTTAATAAAAAAAATTTCATAATTGGAGTTTGTACTTCTCACGGAAATTCCCTTATCGATTTGAGAAGGAATAAAATCGGACGACATTATAATAGGTTAGAAGTACTATTGCATTACCGCAAGTGTATGGCTGGTTGGTTGGGGCTGTTGCCCCTGACGGAAGTGCGAAACAGGGCTTGCCTTTTCTGCATCTTCCGTCAATTATTTTTAAATTGGGGCGTTATTTAGTAGTCATTGTCGTGGAGTCTTTGTAGCAAAGTGTTGCTACTGAATGCTTTTTTTTTTCGTGTTTTTAGTTTGTTGGATCTTCATCTGAATCCTCTATGGTTATGGATTCGATGGTAACCATGAAAAGTCTGTGTATCCATTCTGGTATGTCTTTTCTTGTTTGTCTCTTAACAAGTAGCCTGGTGTAGGCTACCCATATGGATTTTTCCATAAGTTCTACAACTTATCGAACTTATAATTGTTGGATATCCAGTACTGTATTTCCTTGTATTTATAATTTGTTTCTCCTGATTGTATCAGGAAATCAAGGAACGCTACGTATATCACTAAATGCCTTGTCTCTACCTTATCCATTTTAATATAGAGAAAAGAACAAACATTTCTTTATTTTTCCGGTTTTCATGGGTTTTTTTTTTTTTATTGATTCTTTTTTTTTTGATTATTTTTTTTTCAACCTAATAGCTGTGCGTTTTTTTTTTTTAATTGCTTTTTCTTGAAAAAAAAAAATTTTTTTTTTTGTGTATCTAGACTCTATCTAGATCATTCGCCTTACTCAAATATTTCCTTTTCAAGCACCTATTGTGCATTCCGTAAATTTTAATTAGCATGTTTACGCTCATTATTATTATTATTACGATCAGTAAAATCGTAACAGTAGTAAGCCCTTGTTGTTCTACTTCTACTCTATTGATCACATTGGCAGTGGAATCCACCGTTTTCGTGTCAATTAAACCCATTTTTGGTTCTGGGGAAGCTACCTTAAAGAAATTTGATATTTCATTTATAATTACTGTATTTAAAATTTTGCCAAAATCTAACTTTTTCTCTAAACTACCCATAAAAGTTGAAAGAATCTAAGTCTGAAGCGTATACATAGAAAATATTTTTTTTTTTTTATTTCATTGCATTTAATATTTTGAAATGTTGAAGTAATATGTTCTAAAGAGAAATTGAAATTTAAAGACTGTAATTGGATTTACATTAAATTTGCATATAAACATAAAAAAAATGTAGTAGTATATATAAAAAAAAGGAGTTATTGATATCCACTTTAAGTGATCAATAGATCATTGAAAAATTAATTAGTTAAAAATTACTCATTACGTTGTATACGCATGCATGCAGAAATGAATTTATACGTTCAACTGCTTATAGCAGCGACAGAGACGTGGAAGTTAGAAGGGGGGATAGGGCATGTGGTTGGCTCACAATTCAAGTTTACATTTCATTAAAATTCAAATTTCAAATTTTACAATACATACTCCAACCACATGTGTTAGTAATAGCCTAATTTTTTTAGTTAGTACTTTTCAAGCAGCGTTTGCACGCATCGGCTTGAGGGTTTAATTAAATTTAAATGATTTAGATGATTTTGTTTTATATAAACATAATAAAAAAAATTATGCATGAATGAATGAATGTTTAAAATTAAAGGCAAAATCGGGAATCCGATTTGCGTTACTTTGCACCACTGCAAAGTTGGGCTTCTATTTGTTTCAGACTCTCTATGTAGAGTTGTCGGTCTTCCTCTGGCAAAGTTGTTGTTTTCAACGTATCCTGCACCAATCGTCTCTGGCGCAGGAGGGCGATTCTTTTTCCGCCCCGCTTCTTCCTTCTTTGTATTGGTTTGTTTAGTTGTTGTCGAGCCCGGTACTCAGCTATGGTGAGTGGGCGTGGTCCATCGTTTGGATACACCACTAGAGCCTCTTCTAGTGTTTTTTTTTTTTTTTTGTTATTTCGTATATTTAATTAAATAATCAGTGTGGAAGAGAGGAGTAACAACATAGAGTAAGGTAATATTTACAAGATGAAACAAAGGTAAGGTAAGAGAGAAGAGTAGGAATGCCAATGAAAATCCTGCGGGACCACTTGGGAGTATTGCATCGCAGGAACATGGCGGGCGGCTTATGCCCCTCCTTCTAAACGCTGCTTCTCCAGTGCTCGCAGTTTGGTCATCACCTGGCCGGCAAAGCTGCATATTGCCGACCAGTGAGTTTGTTTGGCAGTCAAAATCGCCACTAAGTTGGTAATTGTTACTTGTTCACCACATGCCATATGAACCGCCGACCTCTCTGCCTGAAACATGGGACAGACAAAGATGACATGCTCGGGGCTCTCAGTTACTCCAGTTCCGCAATTTTTGCATTCTGGGCTAGATTGGTGCTTAAACCTGAAAAGATACTCTCCAAAACAGCCGTGACCACTTAGAATCTGTGTCAGTTCAAAGGTAACATCTCAATGTTTGCGTACTAGCCAAGTCCGAAGATCGGGTATAATTCGAAAGGTCCATCGACCCTTCGAAGACTTTTCCCAGCGATTCTGCCAAGCTTTCCAACTATCTAAGCGCGCTGCAGCTTTGATTTCCTTTTTCTGCATGGGGGACATCAATGGATCCCTGGTTTACGTGTATACCTTTTGCGATTCCTGAGCCAGCAGATCAATTGGCGTCATGCCCGCAATGACTAGGGCAGCATAATCCGAGATAGTGCGAAATCCACAGCATACTCGTAGCGCCGACAAACGATATGTGCTTTCCAGTGACCTTCTATATGATTTGCACTCCATAGCTTTGGCCCATGCTGGTGCCCCCGTAGAGAATGGTTGATCGCATTACATTCATGAGCAAAAGACGACGCCCTTGCTTTGGTCCTCTGGAGTTCAGCATAATTCGATTTAATGACCTTCCGAGTTCTGCTGCTCTGACGCCTACATATTCAAGATGCTCCTTGAAGCTAAGGCGAGTGTCGATCATAACGCCTAAATATTTTATAGCCCGTGCCGATGCTGTTGTGCAAGTGTCTAGAGTGATGTTTGCCACCTCAACAACTTTCCTACTGCTTATTAGCACTGCCTCTGTCTTTTGATCGGCTAGTTGTAGTCCAGCAGAGAAAAGCCATTGCTTTACCATTTTTATTGCTGTCGCGGTTATGCTCTCGGCTTGCTCCAGGTGTTTGGCCACGACCACAAGTGCACCTCGTCGTCGGCAAAGCCTATAAGTTTCGCTTCGTTCGGGAGTTGTAAACGAAGAATGCCGTCATACATGACGTTCCATAACAAAGGGCCAAGTATAGATCCCTGTGGGACTCCTCCAGGTACTACATGCCTGCGGGTGCCGCGTTCTGTGTTGTATAGCAGAATTCTGCCTCGGAAATAGTCCTCTACCAATAGGATTAAGTATTCTGGAACTCTGAAATCCTTAAGTGCCCGTAAAATGCTGCTCCAGTTTGCCGTATTAAAGGCGTTCTTAACGTCTAGTGTAGTCACTAGGCAGTATTTTTTCTGGCCTCCCTTCCTGGCCTTCTATAGCCTTGGCAGCAATATCAAGTACAGTTGTAAGGGCACCAATAGTCGACTTGCCTTTACGGAATCCGAATTGCATTGGAGAAAGATCACCGGCAAATTTAAGGGCACCTTCGAGTCTGCTACTTATTAGTTTCTCGAACAATTTGGCTGCCGAGTCCAGCAGGCAAATGGGCCTGTATGATGATTCGTCACCTGGCTCTTTATTTGATTTTGGAATTAGTGTTAGATTTTGCCTTTTCCACCTATCCGAAATATGCTTCCTTCAGGCATGCATTGAAGGTTTCAGCGAATTTATCAGGCTGGAGAGAGACCGCGAGTTTTAGTGCTCTATTGGGGATAGAGTCTGGGCCTGGTGCCTTGTTATCTTGTAGGAGAGTAGCTGCGTTTTTAACCTCTTCTGCTGTGGTAAGACTGTCGACAGGTGGTAAGTTTGGCGTGTAATGCCTTTCCGCTATAGACGACGTATCCGGAAAGAGAGTTTCCACAATATTGACCATGCGAGATTCCTCTGGCATGGCTGGTTTTGCCGCTCTGAGTTTTTTAAGGCGACTTTGTACGCCAGTCCCCAGGGGTCGCTTTCAGCGGAGTCGCAGAGTTCGAGAAAGCAAGTTTTCTTGCTCTCCTTGATCGCAATTTTTAATGCTCTCCTCCTTTTGGAGAATTCGGTCTGTAGTTGCTGAAACTCAGGTTTTCCACGAGCTCTCTGGTAATCTTTTCTAGCCCTCAAGCACTTACTTCTCGCCTCCGAAATGTCATCATTCCACCAGTAGACCGGAGTTCGGTGTCGACTATGTCCTCTGCGAACTCTCATGCTGGCGTCACATGCCCTTGTGACTGCCTCCATTAGTGTCTCTGTTGAATTAGTAGCATTACTAGAGAGTGACGGAATCGTAAGAAAAAATAGACGGACTAAAGGTATCGATCCGGTAAACCTTGCCCGTTCGAATGGAATCGACTGAATTTAATGTTGGGTTATTTATGACGCACGAAATGGCCAGATGGTCGCTGCCTGTATAGTGGCTGCATAGATTCCAGTGACAGTGCGGAAAAAGGCGGCTGCTCGCAAAAGTGACATCAATGACTGAGCCATAGCCGTTTTTGCTATACGTGTGTTTAGTTCCCTCGTTGAGGATAGAGAGATCGAGAGAAGCCAGTGCCTCAAGCAGGGCCCTATCCCTAGCATTTGACCTGCTGCCCCATTCCTCTGCCCAAGCGTTGAAGTCACCCGCAATTATTACATTAGCCTTTCCTCTTGAGTCGTTAGCTATGTTGTCAGCCAGAGTCTCGAAATCGCCTATATTAAGGCTCGGAGCAATGTAGCAACTATAGTACCATATTTGGCCTATTTTTGCCCGCACGAAGCCGTGCGAGGCATGGACATGTTCTAACGCCGGCGCAGTAATGCCACAAATCCATAAGGCCGCTTTCCCGGAAAGGTCTACTGCCCAATAGGAGTTATCGGATATTTTATAAGGCTCGCTCAGTATAGCAATGTCAGCTTTAATTTCCCGCACCGATTGCGCCAGCAAATCCTGCGCGGCTGCGCAATGGCTTAGGTTCAGTTGAACAAACTTCATATTGATGCTATTTCCGACTCACCAGACTTGGCCAACGGGCATCTTTTGCTGCCAGCGTAGTGGCTTACCTCCGTTCTCTTTTCCGCAACACAGTTGAAGCATTTGACTTCGCTAGTGCAACTTGCAACTTTATGGTCGGATTGGCCGAATCTCAGACACCAGTTTGTCCGATCCACTGTACTGTTGCATCTTGCTGCAGTAAAGCCGAAGTTAAGGCATCTGTAGCATCTCTTTTGGACTACTCTTGCCCTTATCCTACATCTGGACCACCCTACGCGTAGCGCTTTCTTTTCAAGGAGTACCATCGCCTGTTGTTGCGGCAAGCATGCTACTGCCATTTGAGTGTCGCCGAATGTTGGCCTCAGTGCCTTGACCGAGATTTGCTTCGATTCCTTACCCAACTCTTTATTAATGGCCGCTATTATGTCTGCTTCAACAATAGTTCCAACAATAGTTCGCCCTTTTGGGTTTTTCTCGCCCGGGAAACGCTGTCCTTTACCCCATTTAGCCGGCCGTCTTCTCGTCTAGTGACCATGCTTAGCATTTGGGCATATGATATGCCCTCTTCGCATCGGGTCTGCCTCTGCGCGCCTGTAGCTTGGATTTGCGCTTGTGGGACGCCAATCTCCATTCTTGTGATGGTTCGTGAGTTCTAGCAGATTCTCGAACTAACACCGGACTAGATGCAGTGCTGTTAACGTTGTACTCCTTGAGCTTAGCAGCATATGAGGAGGCTGGCTGCCCTCCGCCACGCTGCTTCTTTGGTGGGGTGTTCCTCTGAGCAAGTGACTCATCCCGAGGGCGCTTTGGTGAGTCTGCATGTTTGACGTATGCAAAGGTACGCCCTTCTGGCGCAGTTTGTGAAGCCATATCTGCCTTGTTGGCTCCTTTGAAGCTTTTGTCTGCGAGAGCCTTGACGCTAATTTGCTCATGCAGCTCGATCATGCGCTTAATATCTAGCTTAGTGCTAAGATTTACGTGCCTAACCTGGGGCTTGCCATCATCTTTTTTTTTGAAAGTGTCCTCCAAACGTCGAAGGAGCTTTCCCAGTTCCTCCAGTTCTGGTTTGAGAGTGCTGATGTTTGCACTCTGATCCTTCTCTATAGCTATAACTGGACTCTTCGCTAGACCAGTCGCAGATTTGCTCGGCGCTGCCGTATTTAGAACCGGTGACTCCCTCAGCATGGGACGTCTTCCAAATACCTCTTCCTCATTTAATAGACCGGACTCCATGTCTTCCAATCGAGATTGGTGATCCGTTTTGGCCACAAATTTTTCCATTCGTGAAATTCAATTTGAAAATTTGAGTATTAACGGAAAACCGCGGTTTCTCGCACAAGAAATTTCCCAGAGGCTCCACCTTCCGGCTAATGCCAGGCGGGTCCCCGTATTTAACGCTTTTCCCAACACTGGATGATCAGCTGATCGGAGACGGCGTGTAGAGGCAAAAGAAAAAGTCTTTCGCTGCAACAAAAAAAAAAAAAAAAAAAAAATGCGGCTAGGATGGGAATGGAGAATTATCTACGCACCAACACAAGCCCAATGGTGAGAGGCGCGAAAAAGCAGAATATGAGCAGCGTCGCAGCCCCCCCTCCCCAGAGTCCACAGGTCCGCGACGGGCCAGCAGACCGAAAACCAATCTTGAGGCTCTGGAGTCGACCAGCAACAGAGAGGGTCCGAAGGGTGAGTTCAGGGGCCCCCAGAGTCCAGCTCCTAGGCACTTCGCGATGTTTTCAGACGTATGTTAATGAGATATTCCTCTTCACAGCCGGAGCAGCTTCGAGGGTAACAACGCGTAGCAAGCCTCTTCTAGTGTGGGTGTATCCCTTTGCTCGACAGGAGCAGCACTTTCAAAGGTCACTGTTTTTGGGGGCCCGTCAGCCATGTAATATTGGGTAGAACAAATGTATGCGCAGAATTGTATGTATGTGCGATTTTTCCAATGGGAGCGGCAGTATGGATTGGCATCATCTGAATGGTGTTGATTTCTTTCTTTTGTGACGGGTCCTGTCACGGTCGCCATGAAATGAATTTATTCAACTATCCCATGTATTCAATATTTTGATCCAATTAATATATATTCACATTTTTGTTCTTTGGCACGTCTGTGCTCTGGTGTTACTTTATTCAGAATGAATCATTTTATGTGCTAACTTATGCTGCTTGTTGGCAGCTACAAAATAAGAGGGGTGAGGCGCGAGAGTGAACTCACATGATCAAATTGCAAGCTCACCATAATTGGGCTAACTTGCCAGCACAATTCGTTTGCGTAAGCTTATATACAGAACGAAATGTATGCATGCAAGTTTGCGTACATACATAAAATTGTTCTTATATATAAACTTATTACTATTATTTCCTGCT
>JAECWY010001974.1:0-63857 GCA_018151275.1 Drosophila prosaltans
GAAACAACCGTAACACACAAGGCGTCACAGTGATCACGTCCGGAGACCTCACTAAATAATTCAATCGGTAGTAGCGACGGGCGGTGTGCACAAAGGGCAGGGACGTAATCAATGCGAGTTAATGACTCACACTTACTAGGAATTCCAAGTTCATGTGAACAGTTTCAGTTCACAATCCCAAGCATGAAAGTGGTTCAGCGGTATCCGGACCTCTCGGTCTAGGAAATACACGTTGATACTTTCATTGTAGCGCGCGTGCAGCCCAGGACATCTAAGGGCATCACAGACCTGTTATTGCTCAATCTCATTATTGCTAGACGCAATTTGTCCATTTAAGAAGCTAGTGTCCTTATAATGGGACAAACCAACAGGTACGGCTCCACTTATATAAACACATTCAAACACAATAAACATTTTACTGCCACCATGAATGAAGGCAATATAAGCTTCAACACCATAATCCTGAAGATATCTATTTAATATATTTGAGTCTCGTTCGTTATCGGAATTAACCAGACAAATCACTCCACGAACTAAGAACGGCCATGCACCACCACCCATAGATTCGAGAAAGAGCTATCAATCTGTCTTACACACTTATGTTCGGACCTGGTAAGTTTTCCCGTGTTGAGTCAAATTAAGCCGCAGGCTCCACTCCTGGTGGTGCCCTTCCGTCAATTCCTTTAAGTTTCAGCTTTGCAACCATACTTCCCCCGGAGCCCAAAAGCTTTGGTTTCCCGGGAAGCGACTGAGAGAGCCATAAAAGTAGCTACACCCAATTGCTAGCTGGCATCGTTTATGGTTAGAACTAGGGCGGTATCTGATCGCCTTCGAACCTCTAACTTTTGTTCTTTCGCTTAAGTTAGTCTTACGACGGTCCAAGAATTTCACCTCTCGCGTCGTAATACTAATGCCCCCAAACTGCTTCTATTAATCATTACCTCTTGATCTGAAAACCAATGAAAGCAGAACAGAGGTCTTATTTCATTATCCCATGCACAGAATATTCAGGCATTTGAAGCCTGCTTTAAGCACTCTAATTTGTTCAAAGTAATTGTACCGGCCCACAATAACACTCGATGAAGAGCACTAATGCAGGTTTTTAAATAGGAGGAATATATAAAATGAAGCAAGCAAGTCGTCCCTGCCGACATTGAGTATACCCTGTACCAACTAGATACATTAAAAAAAACCTTCGAAATAGCCATCAATTTTATACAAAATTTCCTTTTCCAGCAGCAGCAAACGAAAGCATCTACCTTCTCCCCCCCTTCTCCGTCAGCCCCTAAGCGTTTCAGTACAAAAAGAATATGGACATATTTCCGATGTTTATTGTCCGATTTGGACAAATTTTGTAGCTGGTGCAGATCGGCTATATAGTTAGGTGTGCCAAATAAGAATATGATGTCTTTCAGGACGGACAGACGGACATGGCTCAATCGACTCGGCTAGTGATGCTGATCAAGAATATATATACTTTATGGGGTCAGAAATGTATATTTCTTCCTGTTACATACATTTTAGCGACTTTAATATACCCTTTTACCCTATGGGTACAGGGTATAAAAATACAAGTACTTAATTATATATAAGAACTCCACCGATAATACGCTTACATACATAAAGGTATAGTACTAACTACATTTGTAAGTTGTACTACCCGTATGAAGCACAAGTTCAACTACGAACGTTTTAATCGCAACAACTTTAATATACGCTATTGGAGCTGGAATTACCGCGGCTGCCGGCACCAGACTTGCCCTCCAATTGGTCCTTGTTAAAGGATTTAAAGTGCACTCATTCCAATTACAGGGCCTCGGATATGAGTCATATGAGTTATTTTTCGTCACTACCTCCACGAGCTGGGAGTGGGTAATTTACGCGCCTGCTGCCTTCCTTAGATGTGGTAGCCGTTTCTCAGGCTCCCTCCAATCGAACCCATCCCGTTACCATGGTAGTCCTAGATACTACCATCAAAAGTTGATAGGGCAGACATTTGAAAGATCTGTCGTCGGTACAAGACCATACGATCTGCATGTTATCTAGAGTTCAACCAATATAACGATCAAATGATCGCTTGGTTTTAGCCTAATAAAAGCACACGTCCCAAAAGATCCGTGTTTTAATTGCATGTATTAGCTCTAGAATTACCACAGTTATCCAAGTAACAGTTAACGATCTAAGGAACCATAACTGATATAATGAGCCTTTTGCGGTTTCACTTTTAATTCGTGTGTACTTAGACATGCATGGCTTAATCTTTGAGACAAGCATATAACTACTGGCAGGATCATCCAGAATAATGTTATTTATATATTATATGTACTGTTGATATATATATCAAACAGACATATTAGATTTGATTTGATTTTAAATGATACTTGACAATTTAATATATCTGTTTGGATTGCAGCTGCCTAAGAGCGCAGACGTAGCAGTCAAAGAAGAGAAGCGCAAAGAGAGAGCATGAAAATAAGCAGAACGATAGAACTTTAATGTAGCTTTAAGTCCCGTTACTTTTAAAATGCTTTGTCTTTCCATGGAATATTTTTGAACTTTGTTGAAAATTTATAGCTTTGTAACAACGCTGTTGCTAAGTACATTTGAAGTCTGTGAGCGTCAGCCAAATAAGTCGGATGCACCTTCTGTGTTTCTCGACTTTTGAATTTTCATTAAATTAAATATATATATACACCACAGAAGACTTTGCACACGCTCTTTTCATTTGGGATTTGGCAATCTCTCTCCTGTCCATCGGCAAGGAACCTCGAAGCCGACTCGGTTGGATAAAATCGAAGACCGCATCATATTGACGTGCAGTTTGGGGCTCCGCATCGGGCGCAGCCGTCAACCAACATATTTTTGGTGCCTCCTGTGAGGATTGATCTTGGCGAGTGGATTTTGGATTGTGATTGCTGCGAAATTTTGGAACTCTTTGATCGGGTGAGTGCAATTTAATTCTGAGGTGTGGGTTCAAGGGTCGTAATGGCAGAGCTTATTCATTTGGTTTCTGAGCAAACCGCGCTGCTATCATCGTTAGAAAAGTCGCTGCAGAAATTTAGGGCTGACGAATCGTTACATACGGAATCTCATCTGGAGGCCAGACTGGATTCGTTGGAAGAAGTTCATGCAGACTTCAAACGAAATCATCAGCAACTGTCGCGAGAACGAGAAAATGACCAGCTTAAGGCAAAATATTTCGATGCAGAAATATGGGATTTATTTGAGGAAACCTACGTCATGGGTGTGGCAGATATTCGCAACGAATTGCATCGACAGAAGGAAAGCAGATTACCAGCATCCACCGCATTTAATGATTCCTGCATGCATCAGACTGTCCATGAGCCGCTTATGCCGGTAGTTGAGGAAGTGAAATTGCCAACAATTAAACTGCCAGTTTTTAGCGGAAAGTTCGTGGATTGGCCGGCGTTCAAGGAGGTGTTCTTGGCGCGCGTCCACCACTGCGAGAAGATAACGGATCTTCATCGCTTTCATTATTTAAAGGATTCATTATCAGAGGAAGCCGCTAAGGATATTGAACATTTAACGTTAGTTGCGTCGAATTACCAAGTGGCATGGGGAATGCTCATGAACTTGTATGATAATAAACGGGTATTGTTTTTACACTACATGGATGTATTTGAGCAGCAATTACCAGTGAAATTAGGGGATGCCGCTTCGCTGAGACGATTTGTGCAAACCTGCCGCTCATGTGTAAATTCATTGGAGAAGACTGGCATCGATATGCGACACCAGTCAGAAGTTTTGGTCTACTATATGATGAAGAAGTTACCGGCCCAATTGAGAGTCGACTGGGAGCGGTCTTTGGCGTCATCACAGGATTTGCCATCGTTTGAAGAACTTTGTAAATACCTCGAATCACAATACAGGACGATGATAACGGCATCATCGGGAGGCTTCGAGGGAACGCTGCCGAAGGATCGGCTACGGAATGGAAAGCAAGGCGGATATGGTTTACGTGCTAACCAAAGCTTCGCAAAGGCATCATTTGTAGCACGACAGGCGGAGGCGTGTATAGTGTGCGGTCATGAAGAACATTTTATAGGAGCATGTAGAATGTTTCAAGCCATGAATCTATCGGAAAGAAAGGAAATTGTACTAAGACATCGGTTGTGTTTTAAATGTCTTAAATCAAATCATCTCGCGGCTGCATGTAGCAGCCAAGTAGGTTGTGCTAAATGCCCTGCGAGGCATCATACACTACTCCATATGTTAAGATCGGGGAATCAGGAGGCGACTATGACAGGCGCCCCAAATAAATTTGGAGACAGTGTTCCGGCAGTATCATCAAATTTAATAAATAAAAATCGGGAAACGGTACCTCTTACAAGACAGGAGGTTTTGTTACCAACAGCAATTGTGTTGGTTAAGTCGAAGGAAGGGCAGACTCTACGTTTCCGAGCCTTTTTGGATCAAGGATCACAAGCATCGTTTATTTCAGAGAGTGCAGCCCAACAATTACGTCTTTGGCGAAGAAAGACT
Organism: Drosophila prosaltans; assembly: GCA_018151275.1. Classification (NCBI taxonomy): domain Eukaryota; kingdom Metazoa; phylum Arthropoda; class Insecta; order Diptera; family Drosophilidae; genus Drosophila; species Drosophila prosaltans. The sequence continues at coordinate 4,504 of JAECWY010001974.1, forward strand.
TACATCAAAATTCATGGATTAGCAGACGCTAAAATAACTGAAGCGTCGACAGGAGTGGAATTGGTCATTGGGTCAGTATACGACTCACAGGTAAAACACAAGGTATTTGCATACGTGTTGCCCAAGGTAAGCCAAATAGCCAGATAGGCGTATTCCAGCCGAGCGGTGGCCTCATCTTAAGGACTTGCGACTGGCCGATCCTAATTTCTATATTCCTCAAGGTATTGATATTTTGCTCGGCAGTGATATTTACGACGATCTGATGTTAGGAGATGTACGTAAAGGAAAAGCTGGAACACCATTTGCGCAAAATACTCAGTTGGGCTACATCGTCTCAGGGAAAACTAATGAACGGACGGTTGGATTATCATCTCACACTGTGAAGGTATGGAACAACAATTCGAATGAGGAGCTCGATAAGATGTTGTGCAAATTCTGGGAGCTGGAGCAGTTCGACGAGGGATCGAGAGGACTCTCGGCACAGGATAGTTGGTGCGAAGATTTTTTTATTCGTACACATAGGCGCTTGCCCTCGGGGAAGTATGTGGTACGTCTTCCCTTCTTGTCTCACCTGGACCAGTCAATGGTCATTGGAAATTCTTATAGGAATGCTTTGAAAAGGTTATGTTCTCTGACTCGGCGCTTAGACGCAGATAATTATTTAAAGGAAGCATATTTTAATACCATTCATGAATATTTAGATCTAGGTCAAATGGAATTCGTCGCACAGCCATCTTCGAGCAGTCCCCAAGGGCCATTGGGGGGAGTTCACCATTGTTATTTACCGCATCATCCCGTTATAAAGGAATCTTCATCAACTACAAAGGTCCGAGTTGTCTTTGACGGGTCGAGCAAGACGAGTAATGGGAAATCATTAAATGACATATTAGCGATTGGACCCAAGCTACATGTGCAGCTGCCGGCAGTTATTCTCAATTGGCGTGGATTACAATGTGTATTTTTGGCTGATGTAGAAAAAATGTACAGATGTATTAATATTACAAAGGATGATGCACAGTATCAGCGCATTTTGTGGAAATCAGACACAAGCGAGGAAATTGAGGAATATGCATGCACGACGGTTATGTTTGGAACGAGCTGCGCACCTTACTTAGCAATGCGTGTGATGCAACAACTGGCCATAGATGAAGAAGAGAATTTTCCATTGGCCGTAGATGTGGTTAAACATCAAATGTACGTCGATGATATTTTGTCTGGAGGAAATAGTATTGCCGAAGCGAAGGCAGTACAGAGTCAAGTCATTGCAATGCTTCGAAGTGGCACATTTGAATTAAGAAAGTGGGCTAGCAATTGCCCAGAGTTATTAGAAGACATACCAGCGGAACATCGTGAAACAACGGGCTTGGTTCATGTCGATTGTGACGATACCATTCGTGCGTTGGGATTGTACTGGAGCCCCAAGGAGGATGAATTTCGATTCAGACTAAATTTTGCAGTATCAATGGATTTATTCACAAAGCGAACAATTCTGTCAACAATTGCACGATTATTTGATCCCATGGGATGGCTAAAGTCCGATTGTCATAACTGCAAAGATGCTGATGCAGCAGTTATGGAAGGAAAAGATCGGCTGGGATGAAACACTGCCAGTGAACATTGAAAAGGAATGGAAGAAATATTTAATGGAGCTTCCCAATATTACAAGTATATCGTATACCACGACACATTAGTTTGGGATCACAAGATGGACCAGCGGATCTTACATATATTTTGCGATGCCTCCTCACGAGCCTATGGCGCAGTCGCATATATACGCGTGCCCACAGGAAAAAACTGCTTTCCCATGCAGAGTTGCTCTTGTCCAAGGGAAAGGTTGTGCCGGTGAAGCCACAGCTGACCATACCACGAGCTGAACTATGTGCAGCGCTTGAAGCAGTAAAGGTTTATAACATACTTAAAGCGTCAAAAATAGTTCAAGAGGAACTTAGACTTATTGAAGTTTGGCTGAAAAAATGGAGAATAGTGGTGAACACTCAGAAATCAGTACAGGTCACATTCTAGCTGAGACCTGGAAAGTGTCCGCCAGTATCGCTGAATGGCTCTATCATCCCACATAGCGAATCGGTGAAATATTTGGGAGTTCACTTGGATCGACGACTTACTTGGAAGCAGCATATCAAGGCAAAGCAAAATCAGCTAAAAGAAAAGACCAGGAAAATGTACTGGTTACTAGGACCTCGATCTCAGTTAAGCCTTGAAAATAAAATACGGCTATAAAAGGCTGTTCTTAAGCCAGTATGGACTTACGCGCTACAGCTATGGGGTACAGCCAGCAAATCAAACATAGAAATACTGCAGAAATATTAGTCCAAGACTCTCAGATCAATAACAGGCGCTTGTCGATATATGACCAACGCAGATATCCATAAAGATCTCCAAATACCCACCGTCATAGACGAGATTAAATCTTATACAAGTAGATATATCAATAGGCTACATGACCATGAAAACGTTTTAGCATTAAGTCTATTAGATAACTCTACCACCACAAGACGTCTAAAAAGAACTCATGTCTTGGACCTGCCATATAGAGAAACAAATAGGTAGTTATTAATATGTAAATATATAGATATATGGATTGAGTCTAAGGCAGATTGCAAATAAAATATTAATTAATAAAAAAAAAAAAAAAAAAAATATATATATATATAGATTAGTAAATTGTTCAAAGACTGGTTTTTGATGTACAATTATTCTTGAAGCAGTATGGTCTAATAAGTTCTGCAGCGGCACTTCTGCAACAGTTTGTGATACATTTACTTCAAGAGACCCGCTTTTTTTTTAGCTTCTTTTACCTTTTCATAGCTTGGATAAATGTTGCAATTCTTTTTTATTCCCATTAATCAAATGTTGATATATTATTGCTTGGAGAAGGAATTCTCAATAATAAAAGATAATGCCTCATCAGCTGAGATCAATACTGGTGAAAGATCATCAGACGTAAAACCTTTTGGATTTAATTTTGCTCTTATAATTTTTGACCATTGCTTATCTCCCGACTTCTCTGCTGACATACGGCAGCATGCATTAGGCTCTCTTTTGAATTTTCTTGGGAAAGCTTTGAAGCCAATTTTCTTTTTAATCTAGATCCTCCTTCATCACAAGCTGCAAGTGGTCGTCCACTCTTGTTTGTGTAATTTTTTTTTGTGAAAAATAATATTTAAGTTGTCAGCTGGCTTACATTTTCATTCTTAAAGCGTTCAATATGACTGTTACTTTTGGCCAGCAGTTTTTATACCCTGTACCCATAGGGTAAAAAAAACAGAAGGAAGCGTTTCCGACCCCATAAAGTATATATATTCTTGATCAGCATCACTAGTCGATTGAGCCATGTCCGTCTGTCCGTCCGTCTGTCCGTCCGTCTGTCCTTCCGTCAGTCCGTCTGTATGAACACCTAGATCTCGGAGACTATAAGAGCTAGAGCTACCAAATTTGGTGGGAACATCCGTCTAATGCATAGACAGTTCAAGTTTGTTTGAAATTTTTGCCACGCCCACTTCCGCCCCCGAAAATCGCGAAAATAAATAACTAGAGCTGTATTAAAGATATCGTATTCTTACTTGGTATACCTAATTATATACCCAAACTGCTCCACCTGACCATATTTTGTCCAAATCGGACAATAAATGTCGGAAATATACCTATATGAGTTTTGCACTGAATTGCCAAGGCGACATTGGCTGGCAAGAGTGAGCGAAACAGCATGCGTTCGCTGTTGTTGCATGTTGAAGAGAATTTTGCATGAAATTGATTGCGATCTTGGGGGTGTTCGATTTTATTGAATATAAGGTACAGGGTATACACAATGTCGGCAGGGACGACTTGCTTGCTTCATTATATGTGCGCTGGTGAAATGATAAGATTTTGATGTTAAATTTGCGGATGCAAATCGATACTTTTATTGATTTTTTTGATTGTTTAAATGAAGTTTGCAGGTGGCAAAGTTTGGCATTAGCTGAGATTGATGGTGTTGCGAATTTAGCAGTTGGATTATTCAGTGATCAAGCGAAATTAATCTCAGCAGATGATTTTTTATATTGCCAGGAATACTCCTGGTCTTGCCTCTCTATCCTGATTACTGCTATTCTCCTAACACTTGCCAGGACTACTCCTGGTCTTCCCTAATCTGTGCTAGGAATACTCCGAATCGATTCTGCCTGTGCCAGATCTTCCTAACTGCGCTAGGAATACTCCTTGTCTCTCCTATAATGCTAGGAATAACTCCTAGTCTTTGTTTTGTTGCAAGGAATAACTCCTAGTCTTTGTTTGTTGCTAGGAATAACTCCTAGTCTTCACTTGGTTGCTAGGAATAACTCCTGGTCTTCGCTTGGCCGCTAGGAATAACTCCTAGACTTTAATTCACTGCTTGAGATTATCATTCGCTTGATCGCAGATTTTCCCCAGGACTTGGATTTGCTAATCTGGTAGCCGTCGCTTTCACTCTACTCGTTGGCTTCACTCATTGACTTCACTTGGTACTTCACTCTTTATAATCTTCAATCACGAACTAATTGTCCCTCTGGTCTCAGCCGTGCGTATTTATAGGCATCTTGACCCAATCACTTCGGGTAGTGAACTCCTGACCCGTTACGGGTACTTTTCCATTCGTTTTCGTTTTGTCTTGAAAACTTTTCATCGCTTCTTATTCTTGATCGGCTTTCTCTGCCGCTCACCCAGCATAGCTTGCTTGTTGCTATGCATGGTGAAATTCTTTCACTTCGCATGGGTCACTTCCTGAAGTGAATTTCAAGCCTTGGTTGCCAACGGCGTGTCTCCTTTTTGCTCTCTCCTGGCAGGCTTGTGGCTGTTGTTGTTGTTGTTCCTGACGACCTTTTTGGCCCTGGCAGGCTTGAGGCTGTTGTTGTTTTTGTGGTTGTAGCTGTGGCGGTTGTGCCGGCTCCGCCCACTGAAAGATCGAGGTTGCCCGGTGCACCCAAACGTCTCCTTGGCGCACCGACTCCACCCCACGGTGCCCCTTCTGGCCTACAGAATTTGTCATAGAATGCTTCGTTGACCCTTACGTGCGGTGTTGGTGGCCTTGCTGGTTGCCATTGCTCAGCTGCTTCCTACCGTCACTCGACACGAAGTCCACGACCACTTTTGGCACATCCTGCATCACCTCCTCCTCCGCCTGTCTTCCTATGCGCATGCCCATACGCTCCAACTCTTCTTCTACTTCGGCAAATAGCCCCGCCAGGCTATCGGCGACTATGCCCTCATCTTCTATATCTTCCTCCGCCCCCTCCTCCTCTTCATCACTCCTTTCGTCCTCTTCCTCTCCCTCGTCGGAGGAGATGACGATTACCGGCCCATCTGTGACCGGATCCTCGCCATCGGACTCCTCCTCCGACACGTACGGCGATGCCAATAATTGCAAAGCCTCTTATCCATTGTTGTTGTTGCGACGTGCACTCAGGATGAAAATTTTTCCAAAGTAATTTCTGTTTCTGGTAGCGTTGACCAAGAAACCTCGCATTGCCTCTGCTCAAACGCTGCTTACGCATCTTCGGCTTTTGTTGCAATTTCGTGTGCATTCCCTACACTGTGCTGTTACTTTCATTTGATGTGTGCGTGTGATATTGAGAATGCAATTTCTTTTTTCTTTATGCGTATGCGCATAAATTGACCAATCGCTGATCTTGTATGAATTTATACATATATATATTTTTTTATATCACGCTGATTGCGATTCCCACAGTTTAAGAGCCATTGTCACCAGGCATTTTGTGTGTTTGATGATGTTGCCGTTTAACTTTGATTGCGTTGTATTTTCCAATTTTTGTATTTACGTTTATATATATATATTTTCTGTTTTTTTTTTTTTTTCGATAGTTTATATTTGTGCATATTGCCATTTTCGCTGTTCTCCTGAACATATTCTCCTGAATATATATATTTTTTTATATATACAAATATATTTGAAACAAATAAATATATGTATCTATAATTTTTCTTTTAGCTTCAGCAATTCCCTGCCATGTCTTAAGTTCCCCGTTATCCGGCCGGTCCAACTAGTCAGTCTCGGCTTAGTCGAAAAATGCTAAAATTGGATTTTCTTGTTGACTGCGCTCGTTTTTATCGGTTAATGCCTGTGCTTTCAACTCGCTTATGTGGGTCGTCCTAGTCTTTTCGCGCGATATATGCACCAGTTTGCATATCACAGGGGATGTGAATCTTTTTATTCTGTATGGCCCTCCATATCGCGGCGCCAACTTTGCAGCAAAACCTTCCGCTGCATTTGACAGGTAATGTTCCTTTGCCCATACAACGTCCCCAATTTGTGGCCTCCATTCTCGTCTCTTCAAATTGTAGTGCCTTGCCTGGTCTTGTGCCACCTTTTCCAAGTTTCTTCGTACTAGCGTACCTATTTCTTCCATGCACTTTCCCGCATCTGTTCTGTCCTCAGCGTATCATATTCAGCTCCGAGCACTCTCGGCTCTCTTCCCTGTGTTATGGTCATTGCCATATATCCTGTTGCGTCTGATACGCTGGAGTTCACGGCCAACATTAATTCGGGCTACAATTCGTCCCACCTTCGCTGATTTCCTTCTGCAAATTGTGCGATCATCGTTTTGACCGTTCGTTTGGCTCTTTCGGTCGGATTATCTTGTGGCGTATAGGGTGCTGTTAGTTTATGATTGCTTTCCCAATCTTGTAGCCTTTGCTTGAAGATTTTGCTCATAAATTGTACGGCATTTTCCGTTATTACTACTTTTGGGTCACCGAATTACCATAGTTGGATATTGGTAATGGGCCGACAAAATCTGCACAAACGGTTGGCCATGGTTCCTCAGGTATCTGGGTTAGCACACATCCAGCTGCCTGTTGTTGACTTGATTTGTACTTTTGGCAACTTTCGCATTTATTTACTTATGCCCGAATGTCCCTTTGCATTCCCGGCTAATAACACCTTGCCGCCACTCGCGCAATCGTTTTCCTTGTGCCTGTATGTCCTGCCTTCGGAGTGTTATGGTTCTCATTCATCACCTGCTGTCTTAACGTTTTTGGTACGCACAAATTCCACGCTACTGCGTCTTCGTTGCCCGCTCTGTGAGGTATGTTTCGAACCAACTGCCCCCGTTTTCAAATAAGTAGTCTGTAAATTTTTGCGGATTGCTTTTGATTTTTTTATACATTTTACTTATCCGTTCAAATCCATTGTTCGCTAGCCTCAATCGTATTCTGCTCTCTTCCAAACGTCGGCACGTCTACAATGACTGTCTTGACAGTGCATCTACCACAATGTTTAGTTTGCCTCTGCGATATAATATTTCGATGTCGTATTGCTGCAATTCCAATGCCCATCTTGCGATCCGCCGTGTAGGACTTTCAATACTGTTCAGCCACTTTAACGCCATGTGATCCGGTATTGGTAGCCCTCCAAGTATGGTTTTAGTTTTTTGACTGCCCATACTATTGCCAAGCATTCTTTTTCTGTCGCTGAATAGTTCTGGCATACGATACGACTCTTTCTCTTTCATCAGTATTTTGAGTCAGAATTGCCCCTAAACCGTAATTGCTTGCATCAGTTTGGAGTATGAACGTTTTCGTGAAATCCGGGCAAGTCAATACTGGGTCGGCGACTAGTTTTTCTTTCACCATATCGAATGCCTCCTGGTGTTTCTCTTCCCATAATCCATTTGGTTTTCTTCTTTAACAAGGAGTGTAATGGTTGCACCAGTGTTGCGAATCCTGGAACGAATCTTCTGTATCATGACGCCACGCCTAGGTTTTGTCGTAGCTCTTTTGTGTTCTTTTGAGGCTTTAATTCGGCTATAGCATCTACCTTATCCGGATCTGTGCCAATTCCCAGCTGTTACTCGATGACCTAGGAAGCGGAGCTCCTTTCGAAAGAATTGACATTTTTCTGGATTTATCCGTAGGTTTGTTTGTTTTAGTCTCCTGAACACTTCTCGCAGGTGTGCCCCTTGTGTACCTCTATGGTTCGACTTACGACTGTTACGTCATCTTGATACGCGAATGCATGTGGCATTATTTCGCCCTATCACCATATCCAAAGCCCTCTGAAACGTTGCTGAGGCTGAGTGCAATCCGAATGGATTTCCATTGCCCTTTGCCGGATACCGTAAACGCCGTCATCTTCCTGCTGTTTGCTGCTAACGGAATTTGGCAGTACCCATCCTTCAGATCTAGGCTGCTGATGTACTTCGCCTCTCGCAATTTATCCAATATGTAGTCTATTCTTGGCATCGGGTATGCATCCTTGATTGACTTCGCATTTATTTGTCTGAAGTCAACGCACAGCCTCCATTTCCCTGTCTGCTTCTTCTTCACCATTACTATTGGTGAGCTTTACGGGCTGTTTGAACGCTCGATGTATCCCATTGTGTTGAGTTCGACACTGACACTAAAATTTCAATTGCATAGCAACAAGCAATGACCCACTAAAGCAACTTAAAGCACAATAAGTAGCGGTTAATTTTCCAGCACATAAGCTGCCGCTATGAACGAATAATCAAAGGAAAGAATTGAGCAAAAATCAAAGCTTATAAATTTAACCCTATATTGGCCGCTAGGTAAATATTGCATTTCGGCAGGTGCTGGTTTCACTTCCGCATTGCCAATACAGCCACTTTAGCCACTGGCCGTTGTAGAATTCCGTTTGCAGTTTTGATAACCACGAACCGTACTTGGTTATCTTTCGCTAGTACTATCTCCTCCACTATCCCTTTTGGCCAGTTGTTGCGGGGTAAATTTTCGTCCAACTGCTACTGGTGGTCTCTTTGCGAACCATTTTCCTCGTCTAGCCAAGTCCGGAACGTATTCCCGCACCCAGCGCTTCCAAAATTGGTCGGCAAATTGTTGTACGGCTTGCCATGAATGCCGCACAGTAGAAGTTGTGTAGAAGATTGGCTTATAGCCGCTCGCTGCTCCGATTAGCAGATGGTTTGGCGTTATTGCTTCATCGTCTTTGCTGTCTAGAGAAACGAAAGTATGAGGTCTAGAATTAAGAATGTATTCTACCTCCCATAGTGCGCTTTGCAAGCCTTCATTGGTAAATTTCCGTGCTGGGCAAATTGCGTAGAGCGGGTCTTACTGAGCGTACCAGGCGCTCCCATGCTCCCCCCATATGAGGAGCCGCTGGTGAATTAAACTTCCATTTTATGTTGTCGAACGACGATTCGACTTCGTTAAAATTGATCTTTTGGAACTCGTCGCACATGATCTTTTCCGCAGCTTTGTCGCTTTGTCGCTATATATCTCCCTCGGAGTTCCTCGCCGATTGCAGAAGTTTCGAATGCACATAATGCATGACGCAGTATCCAGGGAGCAGGCCAATTCCAAATGCACGGCTCTTATAGTAAGGCATGTAAAAATAGCGCCCCATCTTTTATCCCGTCGACGTCCTACCATAACAAGTAGAGGCCCAAAGTAGTCGATCCCGACATAAGTAAAGGGACGCTGGTAGGCGGCTAATCTGGCTTCTGGCAGGGGTGCCATTTGTAGCAGGACGGGCTTAGCACTTTGGTTCTTGCAGCGTTGACACTGCTTTCGCATGCTTTTATACAGGACTAGTAGACGGTATGTAGTAGATTCCTCGAATTCTGTTGATACACGTCTCATGGGACGTGTGTTGCATTTCCTGATGATACCAATTGATTATCAGCCTCGTGACGTGGTGCCCATAGGTTTTGGCTGCATAGGTTTTCTGCTCGTCCTTTGGTGCGCAGCAATTGGTTGTCATCTAGGATAATATTCAAACATATTAGTTTGGAATTTGCTTTTATAGGTTTACTTCGCGTTAAATTGCAGACTTCTGATTCAAATTCAGACATCTGCACATGTCTTAGAATGAATAACTGAGCTCGCTGAATTATCTCGTAAGAAACTTCTTGAAGTGGCGATATTTTCCTGTCTTGCCAGCAGCTTTTCTATGTAGAAGATGAACCGAGCTGCGGCTCGACATAGTCTGCGCCAGTCGGAAAAGTATTCGGTGTTGATTATTGGTTTCAGCGTCAGATTGCTGATGAAGAATTAGTTATGCCTGACTTCAGCGTTGCTTAGTGGACCCAGGACGTCATATTTTGGCTATTCGGGGACGTCTTCCAGTAAAAACTCTGGTCCGTTGAACCATTTGGTGTATTTATTTGCAGTAGTTGCCTTGGTGGCGAAGTCTGCAGGATTTTGATGGGTAGGCACCCAATATCATTGGTTGGCGTCGGAGGTTTCCAGTATTTCGCCAACTCGGTGCATTACGAACTGCTGAAACTTGCGTGGATCCATTCGCAGCCATTTGAGCACCGTCTTGGAGTCGGACCAGTACCAGCTAGAATTTATTCACAACCGTTTATTTTCTCTAATGCGGTTACTCAGCATTGTTCCGATGGCTGCAGCTTGCAAGCTCCATCCTTGGTATGGACATTGGATTAAGCGGGGTCACCTTTGCCCTGGAGGCCACGAGGCTAAGATAAGTTGTTTCTCCTGTAGCATGTAACCCACAAAAGGTTATGGACTGCTTGCTAGGGATATAAGCTGATGGAGATTGTAGCAGACAAAAGCGGAGTGCACGCGGTGGTTCCGGCTACTGGCTCGCTGGCAGTATTGGGGTGGGATTCTTTGATAGCTTTGTGCCACTTGCTTATGTGGTTATTTAATAGACAATTATAGATATTCGCGTGCAATGAAGATTTGTGTTTGATAGGAGAAAAAGATATTATCGGGACTCATACGCAACCGACGAAAGTTGTTCGGTGCTAGATGGAGTTCGCAACCGATAATGCCCACCCTACCATGATCATCGGTCCGCAAGTCAAGTATGACTGATGATCCCTTGTGCAACCACGGGTTTAACTTAATTTAACTTCCATGTTGATTCCGAGGCTTCTCATTGAGAAAGAAAACTTTAAAAATTCATCATTGACTTCAAGTTTATTAATCGAAACATTTTTCAATTATTAAACATATCGCTGAGGGCGATGAACTATAATTAAACGACTAGTAGATTTAAGAACAAAAAAAATCTAAAAAGGGTGTGTGCGCGTTGCTGTGGAGAGAACGTGGTTATTATTATGTATATGTATAGATATAATATATAGTATTAATATATAGCAATTAGTTATAATTATTAATTATTTATATGCATGATTTAAAATAATTTTCCTCAATTACATTTAATTAATTTCCAAGTGTGCGAAAAGTTATATGCATGACATTGTTTTAATTTAATTATGAAGTGTACGAAAAGCTATTTGCATGACATTATTTTAATTTAATTATGAAGTGTATGAAAATTTATTTACATGACGGTATGACAATGTCAGCTGTTATGCAGATCGAGCTTTCATTACGCTTGAATAATCAGACAGAGCTTTTTGATATTGAAAGCTTTTATTCATCATGGTCAAGCGCATAAGAGATAGACACTATGACAAAGAAAAAAGATAATTTTATTAATTACAGCGATTTGAATTTTTGTGACAAAACGAAAGAAATTATGAAGTGAATTCAATGCAAAAAGTTAGAAATGTTTAGATTTTCTGAATATATGCATAACTGGGTTATGTAATGAGTCACGTAATGTTCAGAGAAAAAAAATTTTCACCAAATACCACAAAATTTAAGAGAGTTGTTCACTTACCCATACTCTTCCACCGCGAAATATCTTTCGAAATGTTGAGCTAGGTTGAAATAAATTCTTTGATATTAAGAGAGCAAACAGGGCATCATCAAGAGAGGCTATAATTTTCTTTACACTGGGTCGAAACACATTATATATATTTTGATGAATTTTAAAAAATCTCGCGGAAATAATAAGTTTAATTAATTATTTCCGTTAAAAAAATTTTTCTTTCATGCGATATAAGTTTCTTATGCTGGATTCAAAACATGTATCCACTCACGTAACTTTTCCGGGGTTTTTTTTTCCACTTTAATTTTCCATTTTCTTTGACGAATTAAATGGTCTCGATCGTCAGACCATCACCTTCTTCATTAGTTTGCATAAGGACAGCGCCTACTCCTGTATGACTAGCTTCACAATGAAGTTAAAAAGGCCGTGAAAAATTTGGACTATGCAACAAGGGAGCAGAGCACATCTGTGATTTCAATGTATCAAACGAGTCTTGTGCTTCTTGGGTCCACACAAAGGAGCGTTTTTGCTTAAGCGTATCAGTCAACGGTGAAGCTACGGCGGCATAATTACGAATAAACTTATGATACCAGCCTGTCATACCTAGAAATCGACGAACTTGTCTTAAAGATCGTGGAACTGGGAAGTCTTTAACGGCGGTTATTTTTTCAGGATGATACCATTGCCAATCACATGACCTAGATAATTAACTTCTTTCCGACAAAACTTGCTTTTCTCAACGTTTATAGTAAGATTGGCGAGTTGCACTTGGTTTGCTACTATTGCTAATACTTCCAAATGTCGCTCAAATGAATCTGATACAATTAGCAAATCATCTAGATAGATAAATACTTCTCTGCGCAATTGTACAGGAATAATCTTGTCCATCAGACGAGACATGGTATGTGGTGAATTTGTTAGGCCGAAGGGCATGACAACGAATTCATAAAGAGGTCTTCCAGGGACAGTAAAAGCTGTTTTGTCCCGTGACTTGGGATCAAGTGTGATTTGCCAAAAAGCATCCTTATAGTTTTTTCAAGTAATTGCTGCTGTTGAGGCGACAAGGGTCTCAGTGATGGATCTTCTATTGACTCTATGTTTAAGGTTTCCGTCAAAAGATGCATGGGCAGCAAATCAAATGATTTCCAAAAGTCAATACCTAAGTATAAATTCTCCTTCAAAGATGGTACCAAATAAAAACAAATTTTATGTATACTACCTCTATAAGTAACTTTGGTAGATACACGACCGATAATACTTTGTTTCTTACCATCGGCAGTTTTTACTGACGCAAACACAGGTTTATATTTTAATCCGTTGCGACATAATTCTTCAACGAGTTCTCCTCCTATACAACTAATTGACACCCCTGTTTCCATTAATCCAAGTACTTTCCTATCCAATAGCTGAACTTGAGCATAGGGACGTAAATCTTGAGGTTTACCTACAAAGAAAGATATCAATAACTTATGTTCAGCTTCACAGAAGCGATTGAAGGCTTTTTTGCGGTTTTGTGAACGGTTTTTAAATTCTTTTGAGACTAAAGGTATATTGCATGGTTGTAAGTCCGGTTTAATAATATCAACTTGATGCGAAGATATTGTCGACTCCATTAATAGGTGTTGGTCGAATGATGTACTAACTGTTTGCGTGCACTGGTCTGTGGTGCACGCCTTAATTGGTTTATTGATATATTCTGCTTGCAAGTTCGACAACTTGGTTTATACGTATCTGGTTTTCCGCATCCGTAGCAAAAAACACGGGGATCGGCAGTGCATTCTTGATAACCATGACCCTTTTTTCTACAATTCCAACAAATCAGGTCCATGGCGGATAAATCAAGAGATTCATTGTCTATTAATTCTTCTTCATCTTCTTCCAAATCACCTGCTACTACTGCATTCAGTTGACGTCGAATCGTTGGACGTGAAGTAACAGTTTGGATCCTATTTTGGTTAAGGTTTCGCAAGAATAATTCTCTAGTTCGAACTAAATAACGAAATGACTTGATTAAGGTTGCCGACTCATATAACATATCTCTCTGAATATCAGGTAAAAGATTTCCTCTAATTATCTCAACTAAAGACAATTCTGACATAGGTTCTGAAAGTTTATCCACTAGCGATGCAATGACGTTATAAAAATCATCAAACGACTCATTTGCTCGTTGCTTGCGATTTTCAGTCTCTGATCGAATATTTCTATCAGTTATATCATATTTAAACTGACCTCTTAAGGCATGGCATAGGTCGTGCCAACGAATCATCGGAACACTTTTATGATATCTCCAATACCAGTTACTCGCTTTACCTTCAAATAAATTGCTTGCATATCTGGCAGTTAACTCGAAGTTCCTGTCTAAGGTCTGTTTAGTAAGAGCTTCTATTCGATCAATAAAATCATCAAATGTGATTGCTGATTTTCCTGAAAAGCGAAGATGCCAGTTAGCCATTATCTGACTAATGCGATCAGGCCTAGGGTCAACATTTGCAGAACTAAGTCTTATTAAGGGAGGAAAAGGAAGGAGTAGGGTCAGTGTGATTAAGACCTTGTCCTGAGGACTGTAATTGAATATTTTATGTAATTAAAGGTATGTTTGGGTCAACTTCTTGACAATCCACTATTGGTCTAGGGTCAGGCGAACAATTGTGGTCTGACGCGACGGGAATATTTTGTAATCCTATCGTTATGGCTTGCGTTAACCGCTCGGTTTGGTTTGCCATCGAAGTAGCCAGAATTTGGGCTTGTTCAGCTAAAGCAGTAGACATTGCTTCCGCTATTGCATTACGTAATATATCTGCCATCGCGGATTGTTCCGGCTGCGAAACCGTCGCACCTTCGGCCTGATTTATATCAGCCATACTAATCCCTTTGGACAATCCAGACGTGGTACTTTGTTTAGCTTTGGATCTTGTCACTACTGGGGTGCCGCGAGGTAGAGTTTGAGTTCCCGACCCCGAAGGTAAGTTATCCAGTATATTTTCAGTAGAAATGGAAGTTGACAGTGGACTTTTACAGACTGGGCAAAATTTCTTATTTAAAACAAGTTCTATGAAACTGATGACCGCAACTGGTATTTAACAGCTGAGCTGGAATTGATATTAACTCGCTACATATGAAACAATTTTGACCAGGGTCTGTCGAGGCAGTTAAATCTTCGGTGCTATGTGACAACACCAATTGCTAGGCAATTTAATGTTTAATCTATATATATAAAAGAAATTCGTGTTAGTTACACCACTTATAACTCAAGAACGGCAGAACAGAATTGGCTGAAAATTGGTAGGGAGGTAGCTTAGAGCCAGGAGATGCACATAGGATACGTTTTATCCCGTTCGACAGCGTTCCCGTGTGACTTGACATTAAGAAATAAATAAAATATTTTGGAACAAAGTTTGCCGGATTAGTTATGTTATCGATGAACACTATTTGATATTTGTAAGAAATCAATATTAAAACTATTTCTATTAAATTTATAATTATACTTGGAATGCTTCATCCAAGAATTTTCAAAGACGGAAGCAAGGTGATGCGGTTCCTGGGTATCCAGATGTGCGTTCTACTGATGCTCTTGGTCGTATGTATACAGTTCATCCAAAGAATGATGAATGTTTCTATTTGCGGTTGTTGCTGGTAAATGTGCGTGGGCCAACTTCATTTGAGACACTACGAACTATTAACCCTCTAAGACTACTTTCTAAAGTAAAGGCAGAAGTTAATTCGAATATTTTTTTTTTAAGTAAATAGGGGCTGCTGAGCTTAAATATGAACTCAGAAAAAATATAGAAGCTTTCGTTTACCTGGAAGGTGAGAAAACGTAAATAAGTGCCTCAAGGCACGCTTGGGGCTTTGAGGGTAAAAAAAGAAGTTTCCAAATAAATCGAATTTTTTTTTATTTTTGTTTGATTTTATTTGATTAAATAATTTTATTTGTTGCTATGATACTCAGCAAAACAATTTTTGTTGGCCGAGCAGCATAAATGCAGTTTGCATTTTGTGCAAATGCACTGCGTTGGGGAAGTTTTGCAGTGCTTGCAGCTTCTTTTTCCCGTAATGCGATCCAACCACTCTGGAAAATGATTGAAATGGTCAAACCTCAAGTCCTTTATTGGGTGATTTGATTTTTGGCCTTGTTTGAGTTGTGGCTGCAATGGTCGCCGAGAAATTGGCGACAGCAAAGTTTGTGATAGCGACCGACCTGATCGCTCAGACAAAGATGAGGATGGTGAAGGTAAATTGTTCTTCATGAATGGACGACCTGGCAAGTTTTTTGACTGGTAGCCCTCTAGAGCCGCAGCAATCGATTCTCGGAAATCCGGAAGTTCAATGAATTTCTCGCTGCTCATGGTTTCCTTTTGGATTCGTCTATATAGGATGTAGGCGTTTGTTGTCGCCATATCTACTAAATGGTAGAAAATTCGGGTTGCAGCATCCTGAGTTTTACTTCTTATATGGTATCGGCCCATAAGCCCATCCATCAGATCCACGCCTCCCATATGAGCGTTATATTCCCGTATAACTTGTGGGCAGTCAATTTCTACATTGCGCTTCGACTTTCTGTCGTAACGAGCTGCCTTTGGTGTTCCTCCTTGAGTATTTGAACTTATAAACGGCTTAACGTCCACATAGGTTGGTAATAAGCGAACGGCCTTGTTGTCTTTCCACAGTACGTTACTTACTTCCACTACATACGAGGAACCCACGTACTCAACTGAAAAACCTTTTGGCTTTTCCTTGATGGCACTATCGTTTGGGAGCTTGCAGTTTGGTATCCGATTTACCCGAACCGTTCCCAAACTATAAATCCCTTTTGCCCGAAGGTGTACCATCAAAGGCAGCGATGTGTAAAAATTGTCAAAATATATTATATGATGTTTGAAACTTTAAACAGTTTTCGTCAAGCGTACAACTATGTTGGCTGACGCACCGATATCAGGGTAACCAGGTAATATCGCATTATCACCTGCGCCGCTATATACTTCAAATCGGTAGGCATATCCAAAAGAATCACATAGGACAAATAATTTAATACCCCACTTGTGTGGTTTATTGGGCATGTATTGCCGCAAATGGTGCTTCATTTTTGTGCTGCACATTTGTTCGAGCTTGCTTAGGCACGGAGTCAAATCTTTCATTCAAAATGTCAATAACTCTTCGCGTGCGAAATAGTGGATCGTAGCCAGGCTCACCCTTTTTGATTCGCTTACTCTCGTCGCACAATGAGAAGTATTTCTTAATTGCTTCAAATTTGCTACGGGTCATACAGGTTTGTATGGGTGCAAATGCGTTTTGCCCCCAGTAACTTTTCAAATTAGGGTAGCGATATATAGACATGTAAATTAAAATTCCTATATAGTGATGAATATCTTCCGAGGTTATCTTAAACTTGTTGGCAATATTGTCCTTTAAGGCTGCGCGCATTGTTTCCTCGACGATCAAACTTATAATGTCCAAGTTTAAAAAATAACAAAATAGTTGAAACGGAGTTTTCAGATCAGGTTTTTTGGATGGCAACGAAGAGTCGCCTTGAAAAGCAACATTGTTTATGTGCAATTGCATAGATTGCTGTCGCCACATAACTTTACTAGGTTCCTTTATAATTGATTCGATACCTATTCATAAATAAATTAATGAGTTGTATTACAAATCAAAGTAATGATTTGCTTACCAAGCCCATTAAAGCCACCAGAAGACGGTAAAGATACAGGTGTTGCTCCTTCAATAACTGGCAATGGTGATCGAGGCCTCTTACGAGTTTTTCGGGAAGGCTCATGGCTCTGCACAGTATTTTCATTGTTTTCAATATTACTGCACATTAAGGATACAGTAGAGACATCTTCTAATGCAGTGTTAAGTGCCTCTGCCACGTCTTCATCCTCGTCGTCACTCGAAATACTCGACATGTCCACATCCGACGGGACTGATTCGAACAACTCCAGCAGTTGTTCATCCGTCAAATCATACCATTTAAACCGAGCTCTCAAAGCCATTATTCAATCTCTATTAAAAAAATTCAACAATAAATAAAAATCACACACAAATCACACAAGAAGTACAAGCAGTTGTGAAATAGTTGCTAGCAACAAATTATGCCGTGGAGCCCCAAGAGTGCCTCAAGGCAGTTATCACTTTTACGATGCTACAAAGCAGAACTTTAACATATTCGCACATATTAAACTTTATTTAAATAGTACATTAACTTACCTTTGACGAAAAAAAATATTGAGTTCAATTGGTTGTATAAATTCACTTTTATCAACACAGCAAAAGACAATGTGCATCAGCTGAAATTTTTGGCGCGAAGTAACACATGATTCGATAATATGTTTATCAAAAGCACCGATAAAAGTTTCCGAGCGCTTTACAACATTGGCAGTGCTTTTTGGCACTTATTTTTATAAGTTCAACAATTTTTAAATTAACTAAAAGCTCTTAGTTATTTTTTTAAAATTAAAAATAAAATACGTGCCTAGAGGCACTCTTACGTCCTAGAGGGTTAATGGTGTAATATTCCCAACATATCGTGCTGCATGTGAAGAATTGATCTTATTAGAAAACGATACCCATTGGGATACGACAATCGCTGAAGCCATTATCTCTGCATCTCCAAGTCAGATACGCACATTATTCGCTATAATAATTTCGACATGTTTTCCATCAAACCCATGTAACCTGTGGCACAAATACAAGGATAGTATGTCAGAAGATATTTTACATCCAAGTCGTGTCAGTTCCAGAAATCACGATATTGAGATGAATGAGGAGATACATAATCGTGCTTTACTCTTGCTCGAAGATATGTGTTACCTCATGTGCGGTAATTTATTAATCAGGTTAGGAATGCCAGCGCCAAATCGTGAAATGAATGACGCATTTAATCGAGAATTGGAACGGGAACGTGAATATGATCACCAGGAATTAGATTTAGTAGTTCAAAGGAATGTACCCCTGTTGAATTACCAACAAAAGGAAGTTTATTATACTTTAATGAAGGCAATCGCTGATGAAAATGGTGGTTTATATTTCCAAGATGCCCCTGGTGGAACTAGCAAGATATTCCTTATGTCATTAGTTTTAGCAACTGTTCGGGCGAGATCCAATATAGCGGTTGCAGTTGCTTCTTCTGGAATAGCAGCCACATTGTTAGAAGGACTCAGCAATGGCCAAAGTTTTAGCGGCATCGAAAATCATCATCTGGGACGAATGCACAATGGCGCATAAACGTGCATTAGAAGCATCGATCATATGACGCATTGCAATACCCACTGATGTTTTGGCAAGGAGAAGATGGATATTATTTTAATATTAAAATGATAAATCCATTGAATGGTAAAGTGTCAGTATCTTAATAACGGTTAATGTCTGCATAACAACGTTTGCCGGGTTTTCTAGTTATGACTAATACTAAGTTATTAACTACAAAAAAAAAAGAACTTGTTCAATTTCTAGGACATAAATGCAATGGGAACTTCATCACCTTCTTCATTAGTTTGCATAAGGACAGCGCCTACTCCTGTATGACTAGCTTCACAATGAAGTTAAAAAGGCCGTGAAAAATTTGGACTATGCAACAAGGGAGCAGAGCACATCTGTGATTTCAATGTATCAAACGAGTCTTGTGCTTCTTGGATCCACACAAAGGAGCGTTTTTGCTTAAGCGTATCAGTCAACGGTGAAACTACGGCGGCATAATTACGAATAAACTTATGATACCAGCCTGTCATACCTAGAAATCGACGAACTTGTCGTCAAACGACTCATTTGCTCGTTGCTTGCGATTTTCAATCTCTGATCGAATATTTCTATCAGTTCTATCTTTTATGATATCTCCAATACCAGTTACTCGCTTCGCCTTTAAATAAATTGCATGCATATCTGGCAGTTAACTCGAAGTTCCCGTCTAAGGTTTGTTTAGTAAGAGCTTCTATTCGATAAATAAAATCATCAACTGTGATTGCTGATTTTCCTGAAAATCGATCAGGCCTGAATACGATCAGGCCTAAGGTCAACATTTGCAGAACTAAGTCTTTTTAAGGGAGGAAAAGGTATACGACTCGACTTAGACGCGCATCCAGGAGTAGGGTCAGTGTGATTAAGACCTTGTCCTGAGGACTGTAATTGAATATTTGATGTAATTAAAGGTATGTTTGGGTCAACTTCTTGACGATCCACTATTGGTCTAGGGTCAGGCGAACAATTGTGTTCTGACGCGACGGGAATATTTTGTAATCCTATCGTTATGGCTTGCGTTAACCGCTCGGTTTGGTTTGCCATCGAAGTAGCCAGAATTTGGGCTTGTTCAGCTAAAGCAGTAGACATTGCTTCCGCTATTGCATTACGTAATATATCTGCCATCGCGGATTGTTCCGGCTGCGAAACCGTCGCACCTTCGGCCTGATTTATATCAGCCATACTAATCCCTTTGGACAATCCAGACGTGGTACTTTGTTTAGCTTTGGATCTTGTCACTACTGGGGTGCCGCGAGGTAGAGTTTGAGTTCCCGACCCCGAAGGTAAGTTATCCAGTATATTTTCAGTAGAGACGGAAGTTGACAGTGGACTTTTACAGACTGGGCAAAATTTCTTATTTCCAATCTTGGTATTAAAACAAGTTCTATGAAACTGATGACCGCAACTGGTATTTAACAGCTGAAACAATTTTGACCAGGGTCTGTCGAGGCAGTTAAATCTTCGGTGCTGTGTGACAACACCATTTTGCTAGGCAATTCAATGTTTAATTATGACTAATACTGAGTTATTAACAACAAAAAAAAACTAATAAAAAAATGAAGCAAGCAAGTCGACCCTGCCGACATTGAGTATACCCTGTACCTTATATTCAATAAAATCGAACACCCCCCAAGATCGCAATCAATTTCATGCAAAATTCTCTTCAGAGCGAACGCATGCTGTCTCGCTCACTCTTGCCAGCCAATGTCGCCTTGGCAATTCAGTGCAAAACTCATATAGGTATATTTCCGACATTTATTGTCCGATTTGGACAAAATTTGGTCAGGTGGAGCAGTTTGGGTATATTATTAGGTATACCAAGTAAGAATACGATATCTTTAATACAGCTCTAGTAATTTATTTTCGCGATTTTCGGGGGCGGAAGTGGGCGTGGCAAAAATTTGAAACAAACTTGAACTGTCTATGCATTAGACGGATGTTCACACCAAATTTGGTAGCTCTAGCTTTTATAGTCTCCGAGATCTAGGTGTTCATACAGACGGACAGACGGACGGACAGACGGACATGGCTCAATCGACTCGGCTAGTGATGCTGATCAAGAATATATATACTTTATGGGGTCGGAAATGTATATTTCTGCCTGTTACATACATTTTAGCGACTTTAATATACCCTTTTACCCTATGGGTACAGGGGTATAAAAAAGGTAAATAAAAGGAATATAAATTATTTTTAGAGCCATGCAATCACATGTCCGTTAAAAATAAACTCGACGCGATTGCTAAGAGTACAATAATTGAAAATAAATACAGGAATTTAATGATGTAAAATCCTTTAGTTAGAAAATTAGGGTGTTTTTAGTGTTGATAAAAAAATACTTGTACAACCCTCTTTCAGTAACAACTATAGCCATAACTAAATTCACTAGAGGCAGATCTTAGATATAACCGGTAATGTAAGAGCTGAAGGCAAAAGACAACATCAGACCTCACACAGTCAATCCTACCGAAGAAAGAAGACAAAAAAAATTTTTACCGATTATGGTAATCGGTCCAGCTGAATTTTCCAAAAACATTAAAATTAGTAAAAACTGAAGGCAAAAGACAACATCAGTCCTACTCACACTAACACAGTTGGAATGAGAAAAGAGCATGTTATCACTTCCAATGTTTGCGTCTCTACTTTAACATTTCACAGGTATATAATTCATATAAGGCAAAAGACAACAGTACGACTCCATCCTAATGAAATGTAGAAAACGCAGACAACAAGGAATTGATATAGATGAAAAAGATAGATGGGAGGGAAAATTTCCTATCTACTAGAAATTAAGAATTTATATTTCCGTTTCTTAGTAGAACCCAAGGGAATTAACTAAGCTTGGACAATAAATTAATAGGATGGCCGTAGCTCAAAACTCCACATCTATACATAGTATAAAGCAAAGTCGCTTCCCGCGTCTGTCTGTATGTATGTATGCTTAGATCTTTAAAACTACACAACGGATTTGGATGCGGTTTTTTAATAGTGATTCAGAAGGTTTTTGTGCACAATAACATGCTTAATAAATTAGAGAACCATTGATAATTTTAAGATTTCTAATGCGAAGTCGTAAATAAACAAATTTTTTTGTAAATCGTACTATTTAAGGTATTTAAGTTAAAAAAAAAATTGAATAGACTAAGTATTTTTGGTTGTTGAGTTTATTATTTTGGTTTTGTAAAATCATGTCTGGAGGAAGTCGTTGTTCCAAAATAGGTACAGTGAATGCCAGAAGAACACGTTCAGCAAGAGATGAAGAAACGTCAGCGGAACGTGATGCTCGCATCAGCCAGCTTCGGGATAGAAATAGAGCTGAGAGAGAGAGAGAATCTACAGTAGAGCGTGAGGCCCGACTCAGCCAGCTTCGGGCTAGAAATAGAGCTGAGAGAGAAAGAGAATCCTCCGTAGAGCGTGAGGCTCGCCGTAACCAGGATCGAGATAGACATATATTTCAGAGAGCCAGAGAATTGTCTCTAGAGCGTGAGGCTCGCCTCATCCAGGATAGGGATAGACATCGAATACAGAGAGCCAGAGTAACTAATTCATGGGTAAACAAAGAAAATTCTGCCATGAATTACGATCCTTCGATTCCTTACAAAGACGATCGTATAGTATCAATTGGTACCATGTCATTAGTGTGTGAACATTGCTCGGCATTGAAATTCAAGGACGAATCGAAAGGCATGTGTTGCTTGCAAGAAAAAGTAATATTAGAAGAAATTCTACCTTCACCTGAACTTCACTTCACTCTCTACTTACGGGTGACGATCCGAAATCCAAACAATTCATGCGCAATATACGTCGTAATCAAGTCGTTGAGCGTGGTTTCATGCCTACATTTAAAATTCAAGGGCAAGTGTATCACTTAGCAGGGAGCTTGCTACCACTTCGACCGGATGATCCCAAATCTCTGCAAATTTATTTCCAGATCCAGATAACAAGCATCAACGCGGTATTCCAGTGTCGCCCAGCCAATTGATAGAGATTTGATTAGATCTCTCCAAGATATGTTACATTCGCATAATCACTACATACAGTCTTTTAAACCTGCGATAGAGAGTGTTCCAGCAAATACTCCCGACTTTAATGTCGTAATCCATGCAAATAAAGTTCCCGTCGGAGAACACAGAGGACGATATAATGCGCCTTCCACGAGTGAAGTAGCAGTGGTGATAGCCGGACAGCAATTTGACAAAAGAGATATTGTGTTGCATAGTCGTGATGATAATTTGCAAAAAATTTCAGAGTTACACAGATCTTATGACAGCTTTCAATATCCTTTGATGTTATGCCGTGGAGAAGATGGTTATGCCATTAATGTTTCTCAAGTTGACCCAATCAGTGGAGTAACTCTGCCGAAAACAGTGTCATGTATGAACTATTATTGCTACCGGATAATGACAAGACGAAACAATTTTAATTCCTTGCTTAGATATAGAATGTTAACAAATCAATATTTAGTCGATCAATATGCGAAAATTGAATCCGAGAGATTGGCCTACATCCGTAACAATCAAACTAAATTGAGAGCTGAAAATTATATTCATCTTGAGGATGCTTTACAGGCGAATGAACACAGCAACGTTATTGGACAGTTGGTTATACTACCTTCATCATTCACAGGCGGACCTCGATATTTACATGAAAAATCGCAGGACGCAATGACTTACGTCAGACATTACGGTAAACCTGATTTATTTATAACAGCAACATGTAACCCAAACTGGCCAGCAATCAAAGAAAACATTAACCCCAACTTAACTCCACAAGACAGATACGATACAGTTAACAGAGTCTTCCATTTAAAAGTACACAAACTCCTGCACCTCATTAACAAGTCTCATATTTTCGGTTCGCCACGTTGTCACATGTACACAATAGAATGGCAGAAACGTGGTCTGCCACATGTACATCTGCTGGTGTGGTTATCTTCTGGACGTTGACGCGTACAATGCGCAGTACGTTCAAGTGGTCCAAGCGACACCAGGACAAAGCCTGTTACGCGCGAACCCTATCAGACAGCATGCAAAAACGAAGTCGCGTGGACAACGGACGACAACTAAAATAATAATTAAGATAATAAGAAAAAAAATTAAAAAAAAAATTTTAGAATAGTTATAGAGAACTCTGATCCGATTACAGAATAAAGGCGGTTGTAGTCGGAACAGAGAACTCGAAAGGTCATGCAAAGAATAGTTAGAAGTACAGCGTGTTAAAGTTAAAGGGACATAGTTTCGGGTTAGTCTACAAGGTACAGAATAGATTGACCTGATTAAGTAAATTAGGACAATCTATTTGTCCATTTACAAGCTTATGAATAAACAAAGTACCAAGCATTACTCTACGATTAAGTAAGGAGGGAAGTTAATTAGAAGAAGTCTAAACCACGAAAAAAAAAATTAATTTTAACTTGGTGTGATCCATATTGTGGAGACCAAACACATGATCCATACCCAAAATGGGGCGGACCAGTGAAATAAAAGAAGTGGATCGTCAAACTCTTTCGACCATCGCTTAACAAGAACACCACTCATGGCTTTATTGACAGTGATATTAATATGACGAGTAAAATTTAATTTGTGGTCCTGAGTACACCCAAACGTCCAAGTGGGGTATTATTAAGATAATACACCACTATTTGCAAAGAGGATCTATGAAATGACATGACGTTACATTTCGAAACATTGAGTTTTAATAAGTTAATTTCACAACCAAGTTTGAAAGTTATTAAGATCGACTTGAAGCAGACGTGGAGAACTTAAGTCTTTAAAATTAATACAAAGTTTGACATCATCAGCGTTCATAAGCACGCGAGAGTGAGTTACAACTGACGTAAGGTCATTAATGAAAAGCGTTAAAAGCAGTGGTCCTAGATGGCTACCTTGTGGCACCCCCGAGGTTACAGTGATGGTCTTCGAAAGATAAGTTTTAAATAAAACTTTTTGTGTACGGTTATTAACATATTGAGAAATCCAATTAAGCAGAAGGCTTGGAATCCCAAGTTCGTTCAGCTTGAACAAAAGCAGTGTATGATTGACAGAATCAAAAGCCTTACTGAAGTCAGTGTAAATGACATCAGTTTGCAATGCATTCCTGAATACCTGGATCGCTAAAGAAGTAAACTCTAAAAGGTTAGTGGTTGTAGATCTACGTTTCATAAACCCATGTTGAGAAGATGAAAGAATAGAACTACAGAAATGTTGCAGTGGAGAATTTATAATTTTATCAAATGCCTTAGGAATAGCGGACAATTTGGAAATACCCCTGTAATTAGAAGCTACGGATTCATTACCCTTTTTTTGCAAAGGAATAATAAAAGATTCTTTCCAAATGGTTGGAAAAGAGGAAGTTTCAACGGACAAAGTAAATAACTTAAGAATCGGGGAAAACAAAATTAAACCAAATCAAACGTCATTTCAGCTGAATTACCGGACAAAGAAGAAGATCCCGAACTGTTCGAAAACGTAAAGAAACACATGGTACACGACCCGTGCGGGACTTTAAACCCAAACTCTCCATGCATGCGAGATTCCAAATGCAGCAAAAAATTTCCGAAGTCGTTCCAAACTCAAACGTCTACCAGCGATGATGGATATCCCAAATATCGTCGACGATCGCCAGAACAGGGTGGGCAAAGTGCCACCTTTCGAAACCACGATATTGATAACCGATGGATCGTTCCATATAATCCGCTTCTTTTGAAAATATTTGATGCGCACATCAACGTCGAGTTGTACAGTTCAATAAATTCAATCCAATACGTTACTAAATACATTAATAAAGGTAGCGACCAAGCCACTTTCAGCATACAGTCATCAAATGAAGTGAAAAAATATCAGTCTGGACGTTACATCTGCAGCTCCGAAGCTGTATGGAGGATTTTATCATTCGAAGTGCATGACCGGACTCCCACAATTGTCCACCTAGCAGTTCATTTAGAAAACGGACAAAGAGTATATTTCACTGAGAACAATATACAAGAAGTTGTTAATAACCCGCGGGACACAACATTGACCGCATTCTTCAAGTTATGTGCTCAAGATGATTTCGCGAAAATACTAACATATGACAGAGTTCCATGTTACTATACATGGAACCAGAGTAAAAAACCTTTGAACGGCGAAAACAAGATACTGCTGTCGATGGTTTCCCCGGAGTAAAAAAACGGATGCTCTTGGCAGAGTCTATGTGATTCATCCAACAATGCTTTTATCTGAGAATGTTACTGCATATTGTAAAAGGCCTAAGAACTGTACAAGGTGTTGTTTACAATACTTATCAAGCAGCATGCAAAGCTCTGGGGCTTTTGGAAGACGATTCTCACTGGGAATACACATTATCGGAAGCAGCTACTTGCAGTTCAGCTACATAGATATTTATTTGCCATCATAGTAGCGTTTTGTCAGGTAACTGATTCTGTTAATCTGTGGAATAAATTTCAAGAAAGTATGGCCAGTGATATTTTGATACGTCGACGGCGAGTGTTAAACTCGGATGACGTACAATATGATCAAAGCATATTTGACGAAGGATTATATGAATTGAACAAAGTAGTGCAATTACTTTCGGGTCTGCTAATAATACTAACTCAGATTCAACGAATAATGCCGAATACACAAGAGAAACATCAAACGATCAAACGATACTTTTACAAAATATAGCTCAAGATGAGCCACGATTAAACAACGATCAGAAAAATGTATTCACTACATTAATATCCTCAATTGATAACAATGAAGGGAGAATGTTTTTCCTTGATGCCCCAGGAGGTAAAGGAAAAACATTTTTAATCAATCTGCTTTCAACAAAAGTGAGATCTAAAGGAATGAAGCAAGCAAGTCGTCCCTGCCGACATTGAGTATACCCTGTACCAACTAGTTATATTAAATCAAGATCGGCATCAACTTAATTCAAAATTTCTTTTAACATACAGCAACAGCAAACGCATGCTCTCTCGCTCACTCTTACCAGCCAATGTCGCCTTGGCATTTCAGTGCGAAACTCATATAGGTATATCTCCGATATCTACTGTCCGATTTCGACAAAATTTGGTGAGCTGGTCCAGTTTGGGTATATAATTAGGTGTGCCAAATAAGAATACGATATCTTTCATACAGCTCTAGTACTAGTTTTTTTCGAATTTCGGGGGCGGAAGTGGGCGTGGCAAAAATTTGAAACAAACTTGACCTGTGTAGACACTAGACGGATGTTCACACCAAATTTGGTAGCTCTAGCTCTTATAGTCTCCGAGATCTAGGTGTTCATACGGACGGACGGACAGACGGACGGACAGACGGACAGACGGACATGTCTCAATCGACTCGGCTGGTGATGCTGATCAAGAATATATATACTTTATAGGGTCGGAAATGCTTAATTCTGCCTGTTACATACATTTTGGCGACTTTAATATACCCTTTTACCCTATGGGTACAGGGTATAAAAATTGCATTAGCTGTAGCGTCGTCTGGCATAGCCGCTACGCTTTTGGAAGGAGGTCGAACCGCACACTCTACATTCAAGCTTCCGCTGAAAATCGCCACCGATGATAAAAACAGCATCTGTAGTGTTTCTAAACAGGGCAATACAGGAAAATTGATGCGTGACTGCTCATTAATAGTCTGGGACGAAGCTACTATGTCAAATAAAAAGCACTGTGGAAGCACTGGATAGGACAATACGCGATTTGCGCAGCAATAATTCACCTATTGGTGGATGTACGATTCTGTTCCCAGGAGACTTTCGTCAAATCCTACCAGTTGTGACTTGAGGAACACGTGCGGACGAAATAAATGCTTCCCTAAAGCGATCTCACCTTTGGCCACACGTCAATAAATTAGAGCTTAAAACTAATATGAGGGTTTCGTTAACTTCACGTGGGAACAGGCTTTTTCCAGAGATGCTGCTAAAAGTTGGCAATGGAGAGTTAACACAAAGTGATGGAAAGATAAACCTAGAAAACCTTTGTGTTTTGAAAGACAACATCCAAGAGTTGGTCGACAATGTCTTTCCCGACATTGATAACATAAGTTCTAAGACTATATCTTGGTTTAAAGAAAGAGCGATTTTGTCTCTAACTAACGAACAAGTAGACAAGATAAATAACTTGATTCTTTCAAAGATTGATACGCCGACGCAAATATACTACTCGGTCGATACTGTTCTCGATTTAGAAGAAGCTGTTAATTTTCCTGCATAATTTCTTAATTCTTTGAACCTGTCTGGACTTCCCCCTCACACAATGGTGTTAAAAGTAGGTTGTCCTGTTATTTTATTAAGAAACCTGAATCCACCTAAACTTTGCAATGGTACGCGTTTGTTAGTAAAATCACTGAAAAGTTTACTGGGGAAGATGTATTGATTCCCCGAATTCCTCTGATACCATCGAATTTACCGTTCCAATTGAAACGCCTACAGTTACCGGTAAAGACATCTTTTGCAATGACCATAAATAAATCGAAGGGTCAAACCTTTAACGTTGCGGGTTGTGGCAGGAAGTATGTGTCCTGGTGGAAGATGATTTTTTAACTCTTTTTAAGTGTAGTTCAAGTTGTTTAGGCGAGAGTAACAACGGGCTAATTTGGTCATGATGAACTTCAGTTAGTACATGGGCAATCTCTGACCGAAAGTTGTCTTGTTATCGTGAGATACCTTTGAAAAGTCTTGACATAATCAGAGTGTGCTTGAGACATATCGAGTAGTTGCTGCTCCATCAAATTCAATCGCTTCTCAATAATCGCCTCATCACGCTTGAAGATGTTGATTGATGAATCAAGTATAGATGTTTGATTCTTTAAGAGTGTATTCCTCATTTGTTTTCACCTTTTCAATAGTATTTTAGATTTCTTTTGCATATTCCGAGTCCAGTACTCCATATAGACTCCTGGCGATGTTGCCAATAAAATCAAATGGTGCTCTACGATTTCGTCCTATGTGCAAGAGATCGTTTTCCATTCTCAGTTCCTCTTCCACATGTTGGAAGTGTTTGTACATTGCAGAACAGGCTTGACTTGGTTTTAATCGGGAACACATTTCCCCATTTTTTTTTTTACTCCGAAAGAAAATGTGTTCATATTCGTCCCAATATGGATCAAAATTATAATACGCAATGATTGTCCAGTCAGCTGCAGCAAATCTGGACGTTCCAATTTTCTCATAGTAAATGAGAGGTTTGGCATCAAATTGGGTCACATTTACTGATTGGGCCAATGCCAATGGTAACAATAGCAACATCATCAATAACGTTAGAAGTAACGATGCTAAGATCCGTCTTTTTGGGCTTTGCCTTGTTGTAGCATCCTTAAACCCGTTTTCTTGGGAATCATCGGCGTCGTCGTCGTCATCAAGTTGATTATCAAGTCTTTCACCTGGTTCTGGATACAAGATATTCACAGATTTTCCTGACGAGGCATCCAATACCACTCTTAATTTGGTTGTGGTAATGTCAGGTTTGAGTACACAATGATGCCGCCTTGTTAATTTTTTGGGCAACACTTCCTTCATGTGTCAAAGCTGTTCTTCTAATCTTCTAACAGCCACATCACAAGACTCCCCCAGGGATGAAGAGTCTTCAGCAAATGGCAGTCCATCGTTTTAGTAACTTGTTCAAGATGTGCTTTTCGCAATATTCTTCTTCTGGACTTTTGTATGATCTTATTGGTTTCAGGGTATCCAATCCAATCCAACATCCGCTCCAATAGTTCATCAGACTTGGAAGGCGCCATACAAGTGGCAGGTGCAGATGTAACCATATTTATTCTCCCAGCTATGATCCAACCAAATTCTGAATTTTGAAGAACTGGACAACTATTTTGTTTTATTTGTCCCGGTAATAATATTGAGAAATGGTGATCGGCGCCTAGTAATAAATCGATTTTACTTGTTTTGCAAAGTTGGGATCCGCTAGAGGTATGGTTTTCAGCAGGTCAAACTTTTGCATTATTGCTTCTGTGGGTTGATCTGCGACAATGTGCGGTAAAACAAAGGCCTCGATTCTTGTACTGAAATCGGTGTATTTTGATTTCATAAGTACATTTACTCTTGATCTGCTGAGTTGTGGTTGTCCTCCTACTCCTTCAATTCTTTCTATTTTTAAAGAAAATTGTTTTACTAGTCTCTCTGAGATCAAATTAACTTGGGAGCCACTGTCTAAGAGCGCACGAAATTCTCCTTCTCGCTTATTGGTTCCTTTAACAATTACCCTAGCCGTCGCTAGTAGAGTATAATTTTTATCGCTTCCATATGTGGACTACGTCCACCGTAGCTGTTTCATTTGGTTTCAAATCGTTGTTTTCCAAATGTAACATTTCCACCGCATTTCAAACATCCCTTCCAGCTACAAGCCTTCGACATGTGGTCGGTTTTAAAACAATTGACACACATTCTCTGTCTCTGTACCCAGTTTAACCGTTCTGCTGCAGATTTAGTTTTAAATTTATCACACTGAAACAGTTTGTGATTGTGAGTTTGTGCCAGACGCTGATGCACATATTTTTTGCCTTTCCCTGGACTGCTTGGTACCAATCGCCTCTAGGGCAAGGAAACGTTGTTCCAAAAATGCAAGGAATTCTTTGGTCTTCTGCAATTCCCTTGTATCGGAAAGGGATTGTTCATATAGAGTGTGGGTAAGTCTATCTAATTTTCTCGTCATATGGAAAATTATAATGGAATCCCAAGTTTCTGTGTCAATGCCTATATTCTTTAAGGCTTGCAAAGATTCATGAATATTATCATAAAGATTCTTTATTGACAGGGCGTCCTTTCCAATGTTAGGATGATCAAATAACTTTTTCAAAACTGCTGTAACCAACACACGCTTATTGCTGAATCGTTCTTCAGCATTTTCCAAGCCGTGTCATAATTGGCTTCTGTTAATTCCAGATGCCTTATTAACCTTTCCGCTTCTCCGGAAAGATTTGCCTTTAGGTACCACATTTTTTGTACCGCAGGCACGTTTGATTCATGCACCATCTTTGCAAAGATGTCATGAAATTCTTGCCATTTCAAATAGTTTCCATCAAACTTTGGGATGGATATTTTTGGTAACTGGAGTACCGACCCTGCTTGTACAGGCACCTCCTTTTCTGCTGTTATGGCAAAGTTGAGCACTAACTTCTCGGCGTCCACATACGAATTGAAGTCATATCCAATCACAGGTTCTGCTACTGCCTTATATATCTCAAAGTGGATTAGTTCAATCTCTTTCCACTGTTTTTCAATGATTGGCTTGTAGTGAACTTTTCCTTCAGATGTTATCTGATGTTATCTGCCTCTGATTATCTGCCTCTGATTCCTCTTCCAGTTTGAGTATCTGAGCCTTCCAGATTTTTATGATTTCGTCCACCGTCTTTTTCATTTTGGGGTGGTACTCTTTTTTGAAGTAGTCGTGGTCAGATGGTTGATGATTAAAGTTCTCCCATGCCAATTTTTTTTCATTTCATTTTTTCTGCAAAGTATGACACCTTCGTCTTCCTTGCGGGAGAATCCTTTTGTAATTACGGATCGTCGACTGAATGGCGTCTCCCCGTTCTGTTTGTTGAGCGTAGATCTCCTCCATGATATTAGCTAACATTGACCCGTTGGGAGTATTTGTTTATGTTCAAGACAAAAGTACGCTCCGACTCGCAATTAATATGTGGTCAAGATTATGCGTTTATCACTAGTGATCTTTTGTGTAAATTATTCAGACCTTAATTTCGGTCCGGCTGATTGTTCTAGTAAATATTTAATTTACCCAAACCACTTTTAATTTATTATTGCACTGCAAAATAAATTTATGCTGACTTGTCTACCACAGTGACATAGGTCAGTACCTGTCGCATAAGGGGTTTTATTTTTTGGTTTGTTGCCAATATATAATATAAATATATAAATAATAATAATATAATGATGTATATATTATTTATTTTTAAAATATTCTGGCGTGGTTCTGTTCGCCAAGTTGACCAATTGACACAATACTGATTTACTTGTCAAACCCGAAAAATGTATATGTATTTTGTGGAATCAATTAAAATTTATCAACAACACAGCACATTAGCATTGAATGTTGTTGCATGGACTTGGTCTTATTAATTTTATATATATGTATGTATGTTTTACTGCTGTGATTCTAGTCGCCAAATTGACTAGGTGACAAAGTGCTGACTCGGTCAGTTGTCTCACAAACAGAAGTAATTGTTTCCTGGTATACAGTCGAAACGTTGACTTGTATACACTAATGCAATTATCACCAAGTGATCAATTGTTACGAATTTTCGGGACCCCGGATTGATGCCAGACTACAAACCCGTGCCCTCGCAAAGGAATATCAATTTTGGCAAAGCGTAGTATTAATAAGACGATTATCTTATTGCCTTGTTGACCAAGTCCGTTTTGCGCATTGTTTAAATTGGTCGCCTTGTTGACCAAAGTCCTTTTGCGCGTTGTTTATATTGGTCGCCTTGTTGACCAAAGTCGGGGTCACCAAAATGTTTCGAAATAAAAACGCAAGTAATATTGCAGGGTATATATATATGTATATTTATTTATATTTTTATTTATTATAATAAAGATGGCCCTAGAACATAATCTAGTGGCATAGCGCTGTCGCAACCAACACTTGTAACTGGGGGCCAAAGACACAGCGATGCACACCCGTTGCTTACAGATATTGAATTCTAATTAGCCTAAGAACTAGACTCTACTTATATAGGCCCCGCTGCATAGGTCATTTTAGCTCCACCTTTCATTACGTAGCTGCTAGGTCAGCAACTGATTGATTATTGCTGACCCTAGCAGGGGTACTCAATGAATTGATAGCCAATAACTGCTATGAGAGGGTTACCCAAGATATCCTTATTAATTATGGGTCACAAGCGTTTACAATATGGGAATTATTTGCTATTATTTAGTTATTATAATTCGGGTAATATTTGTGTAGAATGTAGTGGTATTTTGTGTACTTATATCTATTTAAGCCAAGCACCAACAAGAATTAATAATGTTGTTTCGCTATGTAAGCCTACTATTGGCAGTATTGTTTGCTCTATTCAAATTATAACTAATGTCATAATTAATGAAAATTGTCTCGAAATATTTTTACATGTGGCCAAAGACACAGCGATGCACACCCGTTGCTTACAGATATTGAATTCTAATTAGCCTAAGAACTAGACTCTACTTATATAGGCCCCGCTGCATAGGTCATTTTAGCTCCACCTTTCATTACGTAGCTGCTAGGTCAGCAACTGATTGATTATTGCTGACCCTAGCAGGGGTACTCAATGAATTGATAGCCAATAACTGCTATGAGAGGGTTACCCAAGATTTACTTATTAATTATGGGTCACAAGCGTTTACAATATGGGAATTATTTGCTATTATTTAGTTATTATAATTCGGGTAATATTTGTGTAGAATGTAGTGGTATTTTGTGTACTTATATCTATTTAAACCAAGCACCAACAGTGCTGATGCATAGCTGTTCCTTAGTTGTTGTGTGTGTCGGATGTGGTATATGGTTAGAGCTGTTTTATGATCAACCTTTTCTGTTGTTTTTATTGCTACAAGTTCTTGTTGCTTTAGAAATGCTGGGCATTTTCGATCTAGTGGGCTGTGTTTGTAGTCGACTTCTGGGTTATTTATGCAATTTATGCAACATTTTTCGTTGGTGCAGGTCTCATTTTCCTCGGTATGTGTTTTTGTGAAGCAGTGTTTGCAAATGTCATCAGGACGCAGATCGTTGTTGGGTGACCAAAACGGAGGCATTTTTTGCATCTTAGAGGCATTGGAATGTAAGGGCGAACTCTTACCTTTTCATAACCAATTTTTATGGATTCAGGCACCGTGTGCGAGGCGAACGTTATTATTATGAGTCCGGTTTCAACCAAAGTTTGATCCTGTTTTTTTAATATTTTTCGGACTTCAGTTATGTTTTGTGGTTTTAATTCATGTAAAATTTCTTTTTCGTCAATGTTGCGCAATTCGTTGCTATAAATTACTCCTTTGGAATGGTTAAGATGTTTGTGTTCTGTTACTGTCACTTCCATATCTGCCATGTTTTTTAGTTTGAGAAGTTTAATTGCCTGTGTGTTGTTTTTTGTTTTTACCAGTAAGAACCCTGCACCAGTCTTTTTGCATTGTTCGACCTCTCCTCCGCGTGATACTTTTTCAAATGTTTTGCCGTCTTTCCTAGTTATCACGATGTATTTGGGATTATCTGTATTTGCATATTTGTTGTAATTAAATGTTGTTGTGGGTCGGTATATGTCAGGCGGTTTTTCCATTGTTGTTGTTTAAGGGCGAGCGCCCTTCACTCCGAAGAGTGTTCTTGTTTTTGTTGTTTTTGTATTTTTAGTATTTTTATTTGCACTTGTATTGTTGTCACTTGTGTTCTTTTTTTTTAACAAATTTGCTTGTGAGAACTTTTTGATTAATCTTTGGGCACTTCGGTAAACTCAGGAGTAATAAGTCTTGTCTCCAAGAAGATTTAGTTTTCATTAATTATGAATTTTTTCTTGAGTCCACGTTGTTTTCGGTAAAGTGTGATCAGAGTGAATCTAGGCTAATATTAAAAGTTTGTAGCTTTAGGAAAGAAGTAATTCAACAAAAAAAATTTTTGATCTTTTTCGTATGGGAGCTAAAGCATATAGCCTGCAGCAAAACGAAACCTGGGAGCACAATTTCAGCTCTGTAGCTTTGAGGGTCTCGAAGGAGACGCTGTTGATCTACACAGTCGATCAGACGGACACAGCTTAATCAACTCAGCTCATCGTGCCGAATATGAAGTCGGAAATGCTTCTTTCTATGCGTTGCAAACTTCTGACCAAAATTAATATACCCTTGCAAGGGTATAAAAATAGTTTAAGTATTAATTAAAATGGCCCCCTTAATCGAAAGGAACTTCGTACCAAATGGCATTTTAGTAGTATAGTTATTTGTTAATCGCATTTGTTTTCTTATGAAAACAATTAATGTGAACAGGACAGGGCGCAATCGTCTAAAGATGAGAGATCGAACCGAATATATTGCAGTCGAGCTTAGTACTAATCCAAATTCCACCATGTTCTATTTTTCTATAAGCCTTCCCGAAGCATCCCTAATAACCTTAATTAATATATACCTCTAGCGCAATGTTGTGCGGCCCAAGAATCACTAGTCTCATTTGCTCTATTGCTTTACAAGCTTTGTTTAGACCAGTTATAGGCCAGCTATAGGCTCTATTATTAAAAGCGCTGTAAATTATGATAAAAATGCCTCTACTAAATATTAAACATTTTTGTAATCGAACGATGTAGGTAAATTAATATTATATAGTCAGCTTAAGGATCAGATGAAAAACATCCCTCTTTCAATTTATCTCCCTTTTTTTTTGATGCTTGTTTCTTATTTGTTTCTAACAGCAATGCGTCAAGGAGTAGCTCGAGCACATCATGGCTGGGCTTTAGATCAAGTAACTATGCACAATGATGTTCTAAAAATTGGTCTTGAAGAGTGTAAAAAGCCTCCAAAAAAGGAGTATTCGTATAAGGATGGTCCAGGCGTACTTCTCGATTGGTATTGGCAACAAACAAAGTTTTATTTACACTAATGCCAGTGGTGCACATATATGCTATTTATTCCACATCAGCTAAAAACTTTATAGATGAACTGTAAACAAAAAAATTAGCCGAACAGACTTAAATTATATATGTCCGCTATGGTTGCAATCAAATAAGCAACCCGATCAATGGACATTAAGAGGTGTGGCGTTACTATGTGATGTTAAATAAAAAAAGTAATGCATAACAACAAATAATAATTAACTATTTAAAACTACATATTTAAAATTTAATTGTGCTCTAAGTTGTGTCTTTAGGCAAAGTAAAACCTTAATTGCATAGACTGAAATAAATTAAAACAGAAAAAGTAGCGGTTAACTTCCCAGCACGTAGGCTGCTGCTATGAACGAATAGGTAAAGGAGAGAATTGTATGTAAAAAGCTTAGAAATTGCTGTTATCTTTCGGCAGTACTATCTCCTCGACTACCCTTTTCGGCCAGGTTCGCAAGTTCAATTTTTGTCGACCATTAGAACGATGTCTCCAACTGCGATTGACCGGTGGTCTTTTTGTAAACCACTTTCGGCGACTGGCCAAAGTTATGGATCCAAAATATTATTCAAATCCGATAAGAATTGTGGGTGCTATATCATCTCAAAGTGGAAACAGTTTTCAGGTATGAAAAAAATGTAAAATTTTTACAAAAACTTGCAACTTTGAAACTGAATATTGGCCGAATTAAACAACTGATCTTAAATATTTTTACTTTATTCAAAAAGTACATAGATCAATTGTTAGTTATTTGTTGTAAAAAGTACAATAAAATTAAAAATACCTAATAAACTGGAGACATTTCAAAAACACACTGAATTTTCGCATTTTTTGAACTTTGGTGGAGAAGAATCAACAGAGATTCACGGAGATTCACGATATAATCATATACATGTGATAGAGGGAACGTCCACCTTACAGACCTATATAGTGTAGTCTTGCTCTTTTTTGCAAAAATTTGTCAAAAAGTCAAAAAAAACTAATGCCACCTCGAGTTAAAAACGCGTTCCAGGTACAAGGAAGAAGAAGAGAGCATGCAAATTTGGCAAACTGTTATTTACATTTTATAATGTAACAAAATCGTTAGAGAGCATATTAAACAAATCAAACCTACACTAAATGTTAATAGCTTGAGAAAAAAATGTAATTCAACCAAAAAAAAAAATTTTTTATCCGATTGTTCCTATGGGAGCTATAACATATGGTCAACCGATTTGGCTGAAACTTAGCACAGGCATTTCTATATGTACTAAACTTCAAAATAGAAAATTTTGGGGCAATCGCTTTTTAAACACTCAAGTTATTGCCCTAAAACTATATTGCTGACCGATCGTTCCTATGGGAGCTATATGATATAGTCAACCAATTCTGACGAAACTTGGTAGATATTTTAGAAAGTATGTATATTAAACTAATAGAATACAAATTTCATAGTATTCGATTGAAAAACAACAAAGTTGTGGAAGCTCAACTTTATTCTCGACCTATCACTCCTATGGGAGCTATAAGATATAGTCAACCGATTCTGATGAAACTTGATAAATATGTTAGAAAGTGTATTTAACTAATTGAATTCAAATTTCGTAATATTTGATTGAAAAACAACAAAGTTATGAAACCTTAATTTTATTCTCGACCTATCGTTCCTATGGGAGCTATATGATATAGTTATCCGATATGGATGATTTCGAGATATACAATGCCTACAGCAAAAAGAAGTATATGTGTAAAATTTCAGCTCTATAGCATTAAGGGTTTGGAGAAGACAAAAATTAATGTACCCTTGCAATGGTATTTTATTTTTTTGCAATTTAAGTTAAAAATTAAAACAAAACATTAAAAAATCTTATTTATCTTATCAAATTCGAATAATAAAGTTAGTTTGTCATCAAAAAAAAAGCGTTTTTTAAGTGAATTTTGAGGGTAAAATATGCCTAGAAATATTTTTCATCTTTGACCTTGAATATCTAAGCAACCCGAGCACGTGGCACCTCGGTAATAACTCCAATTAGCTATCAAATGCCTTTTAAATTTTGAAAATCGCTTCACTACTTTAGAAGATATGATTTTTGATAAGCGAAATGAGAAAAGGCCCCACTGTGCGACGTCTCCAACTGCGACTGACCAGTGGTCTTTTTTTAAACAACTTTCGGCATCTGGCCAAGATCGAAAAGTATTCATTCATAATGAGACAAGAGAAGACCGTGTGGCAAGACAGATGAGGGAGATGTTAACTAATGTTACAAGCGCTATTAACATTTTTCTAAGACAGGAAATTGATAGGATGCAAAGTGTAAGTTGGCTTTAAACACAAATTTTGTTGTATAAAATGTTTTTAATTTTAGATAATAGTACTTGTTCGTACCGCCTTTAAGTATATATTACTGGCTGTTGAAGGAATAATTATAATGAGTGGACAATATATTCATGGTTAGGATACCCATTGTGTTTAAACGCGGAAGTTGGGTGTCATCCAGTTTGGCTTTCTGGTTTACTGAACTTATTGAGCGACACACACAATTTTGAATTTGGTGTTTTGAATCCCGTCCGGTAGTTTGTTGGATGTCCGTCTTTTTCAATCCACAGGGATTTCTAACAGCAATGCGTCAAGAAGTAGCTCGAGCACATCGTGGCTGGGGTTTTTTTTCTTCATTTTGCTGCTGCAGCTGTTAGTATCGGTATCGCTTCTTATTGGGATAGATCTTCCTTCCTTCGCCGGATGGCTTTTGCCCGTCAGCATCATACATACATATTTTCAACACATAAACATCAGAGTAGCATGTTAATATAAGACAAGGCAACATCTTGGATGATCCAAGCAATGACTAATGCATATACTACGGCTACAGCATGCTCACTGGCATAAAGTTTGTAAGCACTTACCTTATAGTTTGGGTATACTGTGACGAAGCGACGGTCTGACGCTTTGACACAATATCATTGTATCTTCTTTATCTCCTAATGGATAGGAAACAATAATATCGGTTACAAAATCGCCAAGTTTCGTGGCAAGTCATACCCACTGTTTGCCGATCCAAAGGAATGGAGGAGTTACAATGCCAAAATTTGGTCGTTGGAAAATTTGCCACTAAATCGTTTTGAAAACTGGCTACGGTTGGGTAGTCGCAGTGATTTGAATTCACGGCATCAATGACAATAAGAGGCTTGAGTATCTCAATCAAATTAGTTTTATCTGTAAATTTTATTAAATGACGTGTTTTGCTGCCGAATAATATAAAGTTTTCCTTTAAGGCATAAACTGCTTCCTCCATCACTATTTGGTTTTTA
This sequence comes from Drosophila prosaltans, assembly GCA_018151275.1. Lineage (NCBI taxonomy): Eukaryota > Metazoa > Arthropoda > Insecta > Diptera > Drosophilidae > Drosophila > Drosophila prosaltans. The sequence goes on from JAECWY010001974.1 coordinate 43,205, forward strand.
AAACAGTTCAGGGGGGTTTGTCAGCTGTTTCGACTGTGGAGGTAAGAGATGTTTCGCTGTGAATAGTTGCAGCGTTCGAGTGAGATTCGTCTTGTAGTCTATTAACATTTTGTCTTGACAAGGCATCTGCCACAAAGTTTTCCTTGCCAGGTTTATAGAACACCTTTGCGTTGTATTCATCTATGTATAAAGGCTTTCCACCTTTTTATTTTGGCGTTGGTGTTTCTATCTAAGACCGCAAAGGTCGAGGCTGATGGTCCGTGAAAATGTTAATTTCTTTTGTTCCGTATAAATAATTTTGAAGTTTACCTATGACCCATACGATCGCTAACAATTCTCATTTGTTGCGTAATGAGATTCACCTTGCTTTAGCGTTCGGAAAATCATTGTGATTGGTCAACCTCCTTGGGACAATACAGCACCAATACCGTTCATTGACGCATCGGTGGTCAAATCAAAAGGCTGATTAAAGTCTGGGTAGAGTTACATCTTTTAATGCTAAAATGTTTCGCAGACGTTCGAAGGCGTTGCGTTGAACTTCATTAAACTCAACTTTAACTTTTTGGACATATGTTTGCTTACTGTGCCGTTTTCACCCTTAAGTATGTCTGTCAAAGGCCTTTCTATTGCTGCAAAATCTTTGACGAATCTTCTATAATAACTCGCTAAACCAAGAAAGAATAAAATCTAAGGCTAAACAACTTGGTGGGTTCTACATATTCTTGTATACAACGGACTTTTTCCAGGTCGGTTTTTGCGCCGTCTTGGCTTCAATAAACCCAAGGAACATATTCTTTGAAAAATTTAATATATGCACATCCCACAAATACACCTTTGTTTAAACCATCTAGCTCCCGATGGTTGTTTGCCGTGCGGGCTAAACGGAAAAACGGCTGTTAACTGAAGGCGAGCATTCAGGTTGACGGTTCGCAGTTGATGTTGCAGGCGCTCCACGAATTCGGGATAGTCCTGACTGCTTAATGTGGGGCTGCCGAAAAGCAACTCGCAGGGCAATCGCAACTCGCGTCCAAAGGTGAGCATGGCAGGCGAATATCCAGAACTGGCGTGCGGTGCTGAGCGGTAGGCCCATAACGCAAGGGGAAGCAGCTCATCCCAATCTTGCTGGTTGGTGGACACAAATTTGGCCAGATAGTCCAGGAGGGTCCGGTTGAATCGCTCGACCAGTCCATCAGACTGGGGATGCAGTGGCATAGTGCGAGTTTTCTCCACGTCTAGCAATTGCATACAGGACTGGAAAACGCTTGATTCGAAATTCCGCCCTTGGTCAGAATATAGGATAAAGGGGCGGCCGAATCTACTGAACACTTCCTGAACCAGCACTCGGGCTACAGTCTCCGCCGTCTGATTGGGAATGGCTGCACATTCGAGCCATTTGGTACGCACATGCTGCTCGTATGTAGACGTCCTACTTTTTGAGCATTACCAATGGTACAGCGGGCAAACCAAATAGCTATGTCGGCACTTTGACCGATCCAGTAACATCGCTTCTTCATAGTGTAAATGTGATTGTGTGTGTGAACATAATGTGGGAGAAATATAGTGTGAGTACAGTGTATATGAAAATATGTAGGGGTTAATTCTATTCTAAGCAAAGCCTGCATTGGTCTTTACTGTGAGAAATTCATAGTTTGTATTTTAAGCATGCATTTACACCAACATACTCCAGGCCGTTGAACGACTGTTCAACATCACTTAAATGTTTATTTCGTAGTTTCCAGCAGGTCGATGTGTAGATTGAGTTGGTTGACTGCCAGTTGGCATCTGGGTACCAGTTGTGGGAGGGGTCTTCTGTTAAAGGCCAATAGCAATCCTGGCTTCTTGTCGTTAGAGGTAGCGATGCTAAGATTCGTCTTTTTTGGCTTTGCCTTGTTGTAGCATCCTTAAGCCCGTTTTCTTGGGAATCATTGGCGTCGTCGTCATCCAGTTGATGATTTTCTCCTGGTTCTGGTGTTCTTAGTAGGGGAGCTAATTTATGAATAGCTCGTTTGTAAATTCCAGATGCCGCTTTTACGTCAACCACACGAACATAACCATCAGGTCCAGGATATAATTTTATAATCCTCCCCAATGGCCATTGAAGAATGGGTACATCGTCTTCTTTGAGGATCACCATCATGCCTTCTTTCACATTGTCAAAAGGCTTCTTCCACTTCGCGGAGTTTTGTAATCCTTGCAGATACTCCTGTGACCGTTGTGTCCAAAAGGTATGTTTTAATCGTTGCACCAGCTCCCATTGTTCTGGCAACGATTTCTGTCTGATTGGCTCTGGATCGTGTTGAGCCACCAATGGTTCTTCAATGAGTAAATGTCCTGGTGTGAGCGCAGTAAGATCATTAGGATCATTTGAATTGGGAGTTAGTGGCCGTGAATTTAATTTTGCATCAATGTTCACAATAATTGTTGACAGTTGCTCAAACGTCAAATTGGCTGTGGAAACATTTTTTAGCAACAAATGTTTTGCTGATTTTACTGCTGCCTTCCATAAACCTCCAATATGAGGTGACCGTGAAGGAACAAATTTAAATTGAACTCCTTTCTGGTTACAGAATTCCATAATTGTACCATTTGCCATGTCAGAGTAAATCGTTTCACTCAATTCCTTCAATTGGTTGTTAGCTCCAACGAAGTTTGTCGCGTTGTCACAGTACAACGTTTGGCATCTTCCTCTTCTTCCAATGAAGCGTTGTAATGCTCCAATAAATGAGGATGTTGATAAGTCTCCAACCAATTCCAGGTGTACTGCCTTTGTTGTCCACAATGCATGTTGTCTTCATGTAATTTGCGCAGAATCATTTTGACAACGGTATTATTATAAGGCAACAGATATGGATTCCTTGTGTCTCTTGAAACTGGAGCTTGTTGTAGTCTGGTTGCTACTCGAATAACCGAATTTTCATCAAGCACCAAAGGTAATGATGATAAATTACTCTTCTTGCCCATAGGTTGCTCTGGACGATTTCTTAGATGACGAAGCTCATACTCAAATTCACCTTCCTGAATTTGTTTGATTATAATTATTCGAGCTTGTTCCAACTCATCCAATTCCAGTTGAACAGTCTTCCTTCTGTTTTGTGCTTTGCAGAATCGTAATACGTATGCAATAATTCTTTGCATACGATATACCGAGTTTTTGTGGTTTATGTTATAAATCCATCCATCATCCCTTCCAGAAGCTGGAATGCTACTCGTCATTGGCATACTGAATACTTTGGTTTACTGAATACTAGGTATAATGGTCCATATAACCATTAATTGTTTGATGTTAGCTGAGATGCCGATATTCCTCTTGATAGGACATCTGCAGCATTTAGAGCTGATGATACATGCCTCCATTGTGTTGGTTTGGAAACAGCATGTACTTTTGTAAGCCTGTTGGCCACAAATGTATGGAACTGAGATGCCCGAGAATTAATCAATAACAGTGCAATTGTTGAATCTGACCACAAGAAAGCTTCAACATTTTCCGCTTCCATCCGGAGATCGTGTCGAACTCTGTCCGTGAGTTCTGCTCCAAGCACTTCTGCACATAACTCAAGACGTGGCAATGATTGTTTTTCTAGTGGAGCTACTCGTGACTTTGCACACAGTAAACGCACGGTGATCTGACCATTTTTGTATGTGGCCCGAATGTATACAGCAGCTCCATACGTCTTTTCTGATGCATCTACGAAGGTGTGGATCTGGCGTGTGGATGGCACCTTTCCATCATATATGTGCCTGGGCATTTTCATTTTATTCAGTTCTTGCAGATCCGCACGATACAATTCCCACTGTTTCTCCAAGTTAGCAGGTAAATTGGCATCCATCTCAAATATTTGTCCTATTTCAGATAATAGAACGCGTCTTGTTATCCCTCGAGTATGTAGCTGGGCCTTTCCGCAGAGCGTGTCTTCTTTAGGCATCCAAATTATGCCTAAAGTTTTCACACTTAATTGTTCCAATGCATCACCCAAATTAATGCTGCTGCATATGTCGTCCTTCGAGATGTCCTCCAAAAGCTGTGCATTGTTTGAGCACCATTTCCTCAAATTGAATCCGGCTGGTTTAAGAATTTTAACCAGCTCCTCCCTGATTTGTAGTGCTTCTGCCAAGCTGTCTGCTCCTGAAAGGCAATCATCCACATAAAAGTCATTTTTTAATGTAGTTGCTCCTGAGGCCCACTTTTCCTTGTTTTTAGTTGCCAAATACTCCAAACTTTTTGTTGCGAGGTAAGGTGCCGAAGTTGTTCCACAGGTAACTGTCTTCAAGCGATAATATTTCAATTTTTTTTGGGCTGTCTCTCCAAACAATCATTTGATTGAATTGATCATCTGGATTTACCCATAACTGTCGGTACATTTTATCTATGTCCGCAGTGAAAACATATTTATGCGTCCTAAACCTCAGTAGGATTGAAAACAGTTGACTTTGTACCACTGGTCCTGGGTACAAGATATCATTCAGAGATTTTCCTGTTGATGTCTTACATGAAGCATCAAATACCACCCTTAATTTGGTTGTGGTACTATCAGGTTTAAGAACACAATGATGAGGTATGAAATAATGCTGCCTTGGTAATCTTTCTGGCAACACTTCCTTCATGTGTCCAAGCTGTTCATATTCTTTCATGAAATTTATATATTCTGCCTTTATTTCTGGGCTCATCCTGGTTTCCAGTGATAGGAATCTCCTAACAGCCACATCACGAGACTCCCCCAGGGATGAAGAGTCTTCAGCAAATGGCAGTTTAACAACCAATCTTCCATCTGCAGCTTTATGTAAATTGTCCAAGAAGTGCTTTTCGCAATATTCTTCCTCTGGACTTTTGTATATTTTTTCCGGTTCCAAGGTATCCAGTTTCCAGAATCGCTCCAAAAGTTCATCAGGCTTAGTAGCCACCATACAAGTTGCAGGTGCAGATGTAGCCATATTTATTTTTCCGGCAATGATCCAACCAAATTCTGAATTTTGAAGAGTTGGACACTTATTTTGTTTTACTTGTCCAGGTAGTAAAATTGAGAAATGGTGATCTGCTGCTCCTAGTAATAAGTCAATTTTACCAGTTTTTTTTTTTTTTTTTTTTTTTTTTTACGCGCGAATCCCAACGGGAGCACTAATTGCCCACACCTCCCGCCCAACCGACCGAGGGGCGCAAGCCGCATAACGCACGGCTCGAGTCGCGGGGACAATTCACAAAACACAGACAAAAAGCGAAACTATAGCTAGTTACGTGCTAGATAGGAAAGGATAGAAGTTTTTAGTAAAGGAATCGAGAGCTCTGAACTGATTACATGATAAAGACGATTATAATCAGAACAAAGAACTCGAAACGGTTCATACATAAGGTAGTTAGTAGTACATCGTGGAAGTGTTAGAGGAATAAAGTTTCTAGTAGGTCTACAAGGAACTGTTAGTTTTACTCGGTTCAATAGCTCGGGAGAGTCTATATCCCCATTAAGAAGCTTGTGCATAAATATGACGCCAAGCATTAATCTACGATTAGAAAGGGAAGGAAGGTCAAGTAAAAGAAGTCTACTAGAGTACGAAGGCAAGTTGATATTACGATCCCAGTTCAGACCACGAAGAGCAAAGAGAAGGAACTGTTTTTGAACTGATTCTATTCTTGCTTTATGTAAATCGTATTGGGGTGATCATATGCAGGTTGCATATTCTAAAATTGGACGAACCAATGAGGTGTAAAGAACCTTGGTTGTATATGGATCGTCAAATTCCTTTGACCATCTTTTAACAAACCCAAGAACACCCATGGTTTTTCCGACAGTAGTGCTTATATGGGACTTAAAAGTCAATTTATGGTCCATAAGTACTCCCAAGTCAATCATCTCATTAAGTCTGGTTAATGGAACGTTATTAAGAAAGTAGGTAATTAACTGAGGAGTGTTTCTGAAAAAAGTCATGACCTTGCATTTAGATGTGTTTAGGTTTAATAAGTTGTGTTGACACCAAAACTGAAAGTTTTGGAGGTCAGACTGCAACCGTGAGGGAGATATAATGTCTCTGTAGCTGAGACAAAGCTTAACATCATCTGCGTACATGAGGACACGAGAATGAATTATAACCGATGGAAGATCGTTAATAAAAAGGGTAAATAGCAGTGGTCCCAGATGACTACCCTGAGGCACCCCCGAAGTGACTTGGATAGACCTAGAACTTGAAGACTTGAAAAGAACTTTCTGTGTTCTGTCTGTCAGGTATTCACGAATCCAGCTAATTAAACTGCATGGGAGACCAATTTTGTTTAATTTTAAAAGAAGAAGTGTATGATTAACAGAATCAAAAGCCTTACTGAAATCAGTATAAACGACATCAGTTTGCCTTGCATTCCTAAATCCTTCGATCGTTAATGATGTAAATTCTAAGAGGTTAGTGGTAGTAGATCTACGTTTCACAAAACCATGCTGAGATGGTGAAATAATAGATCTACAAAAATGTTACAATTGAGAAGTGATTAACATTTCAAATGCTTTAGGAATAGCGGACAATTTAGAAATACCCCTATAATTGGATGCTTCGGACTTTTTACCATTTTTATGAAGAGGAATTATATAAGATTCCTTCCATATAGACGGGAAATGACAAGAAGCGAACTTTCATCGATCGAAGGACTACGAATACAATTAGACCTTTTTATCTGATAAGGATACGACATATACAAATATATGTTTCTTAGGTGGAACTCCAGTTAAAGGCTTATAGGAACCAGGCCGCAAATCAACCGCAGCGTCAGCGACCGCGATTGAATCCGCCTGCGTGTCCGGTATTGCACCTCCAACTGGACTACTATCGGCAATATCAACAGTTATTGATAATTGCCCGGACTTTTCGGAAACTACAACTTTATTCGTCTGCAAAGAGTGACCATTTCCTGGAGAAACGGAGATAGCCTCGTCCTTGCGACCACCTTGAGAAATGGGGGTGGTAAACGAAATAAGCTGCGGAGGATTTGCCACAGTGAGCAGTGAAGGAGATTGTGAAACTACGGCCGAGACGGGATTGGGCACAGGCAAATGCAAGGACAGATTGCGCATACTAGTTTTCTTACGCTTTGGAGACTCATTTAACAGCTTATAGTTGCTAAATTCGCTCTCCACAGCATTGAACTCATCGTAGAGTTTACGAAAACCAGATGACAATTTCTTCAATCTATCCCTGGTTTGCCTCATAAACACCCTCATTTCGATCTCAACCTCTCGGCATGAGTCACAACCCCATTTGAGCCCCCCTTTTTGCTCCAAACAATCCCTTACCCTGGCCGTGTAGCCAGCACATTTAACGTGCATGACATTGTCACACAGCCAACAGGAAAGAAACGCGTTATGGGGTGAAGGGGGGTTCAAACACTTATTGCTTTTTTAAATTTAATTACAACTCAAAAATTTGATAAAAATATTAAATATTAAAACGGCCAAAGAAAAAACTCACTCAGATTTATTAAGCAAATTCGACACTGGGGTCAAACTCGCAGAGAAAATTAGTGCAAGAACTAAGAGAACTAAGCACTACACAAATACACGTATCACTTGTACGCGAGACAGCGATAGATGCGAGTGCGAATAAAAGAAGTTAGAAAAAAGAGAGCGGGAAAGTCAACAGCACTGCACATGCAACAACAATGCGTTGGCGATAGCGCGAGAGCGGTATTAAAGCGGTAAAAGGTACAAACGTAAGAGCAAAGAATAACAAAAACAACAACACTGCTGTAAAAAGTTTTGTTGTTTTTTCAAATATTAAGTTCAATGCTTTGATTTTGCTTTTGTATAGTTAATATAAACAAAAAGCGCAATGACAAAAATTTAAATGACAGAATAATGTCAATAGTTATTGCTAAATTATTAGCTGAATTTTTAGGCAGGCGCGGTGAGTTTAAAACCGAAATAAAAGAAATTATGCAGAAGCACAGATAAACACGTCTATCCACGATGAAGAAAGAAACGTTTACCAGTTTTGTTGAAGTTGGGATCCGCTAGAGGTATGGTTTTTGGCAGGTCAAACTTTTGCGTTATTGCTTCTGTGGGTTGATCTGCGACAATGTGCAGTAAAACAAAGGCTTCCACTCTTGTACTGAAATCGGTGTATTTTGATTTCACAAGTACATTTACTCTTGATCTGCTGAGTTGTGGTTGTCCTCCTACTCCTTCAATTCTTAGCGATGCCTTTTCTATTTTTAAAGATAATTGTTTTACTAGTCTCTCTGAGATTAGATTGACTTGGGAGTCACTGTCTAATAGCGCACTAAATTCTCCTTCTCGCTCATTGGTCCCTTTAACAATTAACCAAGACCCGTTTATTATTAAATCGTTCTTGCAACATTTTCTATGTAGTGTCATAATTGACTTCTGTTAATTCAAGGTGCCTACTTAATCTTTCGGCATCCCCTGATAGATTTGCTTTTAAATACCACATCTTTTGTACAGCGGGTATGTTTGATTCATGAACCATTTTCTTAAAAATGTCATAAAATTGTTTGGAATTTTGGAATTGAAATTTTTGGCAATTTTGTGCAGGTGGGACACAAAATTTCAGTATCGCCTTTTCTGCCATTATGAATGTTTCCAAATTGTATCCAGCTTCGACTGGATCTACTGCAAGTTTATACATCTCATAGTGCAGTTGTTCTATCTGCTGCCATAAGTTTTCTACAACTGTTTTGTAGTTCATTTTTTCTTCAGGAATTATTTGCTTTGATGTCCTGGAAAGTGTTGCTAGCATAGCGCCTTGCTTTCTGATAAATGGTTGGATGTTAATGCGATCTTCATCTTTTTGATGGGCCAATTTGCTTTCTTCAATTTTTGCCCTTTGTAGTTTCTAGTCCTTTATTACTTCTTCTGTTAATTCTTTTAATTTTGAATAATATTCCTTTTTGAAGTAATCGTGACCGGATGGCTCGTATCCCAACGACTCCATTAAATCAGTGTGGGCTTTGTCAAATTCATCCCAAAGATCCTCAATCGTCTCAATTTTATTATCATAATAGAGAAATTTTGACTTTCTTGAGGCAGAGTCCTTTTTGACATATCTGATGACATTTTGAATCTCATCACCTCGCTCAAACTGTTGTTCGTATATTTTATCCATTTTACTTTATGTACTTTAATCCGTTGGAAGTATATTTTTTAGTCAATTGACAAGGTACGCTCCGAGACTCGCACCGATTAGTGATCAAAGTACTAGTAAACAAAGTTAAATTTAACAACCAGTATAAAGTTTTTAAATTTTTTTTTTTTTTTATTTGATTTAATATAAATGTATATAATGAATCGTAGAACCCTTCGACTGCTTGGTCTCCGTGTTTTCCAGATGATTCAATTGTTTGGGTACGCCTTGTCCCACGTTTCAGAAATCTAAATTTGGAGTATCCGATTATACTCTGCTGTCGTTCTAGTCCCCAAATTGGCTAGGTGACAAAGTGCTGATAAGTTCAGTTGTCCGACAAACAAAAGATTTTATGGTTGTACACTAATAGTCGCCAAGTTGACTCAAATTTACTTTTTTCCGCTGTGATTCTAGTCGCCAAATTGAATAGGTGACAAAGTTCTGACACAGTCAGTTGTCTCACAAGCAGATGCAGTTTTTGGTTATGGTTTGTTATACCGTCGCCAAGTTGACATAAATGATATGCACAAATGCAATGATATCCAAGTTAATCAATTGCTTCGTAAATGTCGGGACCCCGGATTGTTGCTAGCCTGCAAAACCGTGCCCTCACTAAGGAATATCAATATTTTCCAAAGCGTTGTTTTAGTAAGGAATATCAATAATTTCCAAAGCGTTGTGTTAAAAAGGAAAGGATCGACAAGTTGACCAAAATTCCTTTTATTCGTGTTATTGAGAAAATTAGTCTGAGTTGACCAAAATTCTCACACTTTGACTGTTACACCAAAATGTTTTATTTTTTTTAAATTGGGAACGCCAAAGTCGGGGTCACCAAAATGCTATTGAATTTTATAATTTTATTATTTATAAAAATGTTTGCCTCTAGAACATAAACTAGTGACATAGGGCTGTCGCAACCAACACTTGAAATTGGGTGGACTTCGGAGAGATCATGCAAATGGGGGCCAAAGACACAGCGATGCTCACCCGATGATTGCAGAGTAGTGAATAGACAAGAGTTGCTTAAATACTGATTTTATTAAGAAAAAGATCGAGTTTATATACACTATTCTAGGATCTAGAGGGTCAAATGTATATACATTTGGGGGTCTTATTCATAGTGTAAATGTGATTGTGTGTTGTATAAAAATATAGTGTGAGTACAGTGTATATGAAAATATGTAGGGGTTAATTCTATTCTAAGCAAAGCCTGCATTGGTCTTTACTGTGAGAAATTCATAGTTTGTATTTTAAGCATGCATTTACACCAACATACTTCCGGCCGTTGAACGACTGTTCAACATTACTTAAATGTTGATTTCCTAGTTTCCCACAGGTCGATGTGTAGATTGAGTCGGTTGACTACCAGTTGGCATCTGGGTATCAGTTGTGGGAGGGGTCATCTGTTGAAGGCCAATAGCAATCCTGGCTTCTTGTCTTCCGTTGATACACCGATTTTTGAAACGTTAGAGGTAACGATGCTAAGATTCGTCTTGATCTGCTGAGTTGTGGTTGTCCTCCTAACTCCTTCAATTCTTAGCGATGCCTTTCTAGTTTTAAAGATAATTGTTTTACTAGTCTCTCTGAGATTAGATTGACTTGGGAACCACTGTCTAATAGCGCACGAAATTCTCCTTCTCGCTCATTGGTCCCTTTAACAATTACCCTGGCTGTCGCTAGTAGGGTATAATTTTTATTACTTCCATATGTGGACGCAGCTGAGGCCGTTGTTGTTACATATGGTTTCAAGTTGTTATTTCCCAAATGTAACATTGTATTATGTTTTTTATCGCATTTCAAAAATCCCTTCCAGGTACAAGCCTTTGACATGTGGTCGGTTTTAAAACAATTGACACACATACTCTATCTCTGTACCCACTTTAACCGTTCTGCCGCAGATTTAGTTTTGAATTTATCACACTGAAACAGTTTGTGATTTAACTTACTTGCAGAACGGACATGAAGACGAGTTTCTGCCAGGTGCTGATGCAAGGAATTCTTTGGTCTTCTGCAATTCCCTTGTATCGGAAAGGGATTGTTCATATAGAGTGTGGGTAAGTCTATCCAATTTTCTTGTCATATGGAAAATTATAATATAATCGCAAGTTTCTGTGTCAATGCCTATATTCTTTAAGGCTTGCAATGATTCATGAATATTGTCATGAAGATTCTTTATTGACAGGGCGTCGTTTCCAATGTTTGGATGATCAAATAATTAATAACAAACATTTTCCATGCAGTGTCATAATTGACTTCTGTTAATTCAAGGTGCCTAATTAATCTTTCGGCATTCCCTGATAGATTTGCTTTTAAATACCAAATCTTTTGTACAGCGGGTATGTTTGATTCATGAACCATTTTCTTAAAAAAGTCATGAAATTGTTGCCATTTCAAATAATTTCCATCAAATTTTGGAATTAAAATTTTTGGCAATTGTAGTGACGACATTGTCACATCATGTGCAAGTGGGACTGCCATTATGAATGTTTCTAAATTGTATCCAGCTTCGACTGGATCTACTGCAAGTTTATACATCTCATAGTGCAGTTGTTCTATCTGCTGCCATAAGTTTTCTACAACTGTTTTGTAGTTCATTTTTTCTTCAGGAATTATTTGCTTTGATGTTCTGGAAAGTGTTGCTAGCATAGCGCCTTGCTTTCTGATAAATGGTTGGATGTTAATGCGATCTTCATCTTTTTGATGGGCCAATTTGCTTTCTTCAATTTTTGCCCTTTGTAGTTTCTAGTCCTTTATTACTTCTTCTGTTAATTCTTTTTAATTTTGAATAATATTCCTTTTGAAGTAATCGTGACCGGATGGCTCGTATCCCAACGATTCCATTAAATCAGTGTAGGCTTTGTCAAATTCATCCCAAAGATCCTCAATCGTCTCAATTTTATTATCATAATAGAGAACTTTTGACTTTCTTGAGGCAGAGTCCTTTTTGACATATCTGATGACATTTTGAATCTCTTCACCTCGCTCAAACTGTTGTTCGTTAATTTTATCCATTTTACTTTATGTACTTTGATCCGTTGGAAGTATATTTTTTCAATTGACAAGGTACGCTCCGACTCGCACCGATTAGTGATCAAAGTACTAGTAGATAAAGTTAAATTTAACAACAAGTATAAAGTTTTTAAAATTTTTTTTTTTTTTTATACCCTTGCAAGGGTATATTAATTTTGGTCAAAAGTTTGCAACGCATAGAAGGAAGCATTTCCGACTATATAAAGTATATAAATTTTTGATCAGCACGATGAGCTGAGTTGATATAGCCATGTCCATCTGTCTGTCGGTCCGTCTGTCTGGATCAACAGCTTCTCCTCCGAAACCCTTAAAGCTACATATATCTCGGAATCATCCCGATCGGTTGACTATATCATATAGCTCCCAAAGGAACGATCGGTCAAAAATAGAATTACACTTCAATAACTTTGTTGTTTTTCAACCAATTGTTACGAAATTTGGTGTTCATAAGTTTAATGTACCTTCAAACAAATCCACCAATTTTCATCAGAATCGGTTGACTATATCATATATCTCCCATAGGAATGATCGGTCAAGAATATAGTTATAGAGCAATAACTTGGGTGTTTTAAAAGCGATTGTCACGAAACTTGGTTTTTGGAAGTTTAGTATACATATATAGAAATGTCTATGCTAAGTTTCAGCAATATCGGTCATCTATGTGCTACACCAAAATGTTTTATTTGTTTAAATTGGGAACGCCAAAGTCGGGGTCACCAAAATGTTTTTGAATTCTATAATTTTATTATTTATAAAAATGTTTGCCTCTAGAACATAAACTAGTGACATAGGGCTGTCGCAACCAACACTTGAAATTGGGTGCACTTCGGAGAGATTATACAAATGGGGGGCCAAAGATACAGCGATGCTCACCTGTTGATTGCAGAGTAGTGAATAGACAAGAGTTGCTTGAATACTGATTTTATTAAGAAAAAGGTCGAGTTTAAATACACGATTCTAGGATCTAGGGGGTCACATGTATATACATTTGGGGGTCTTATTCATAGTGTAAATGTGATTGTGTGTGTGAACATAATGTGGGGGACAATTTTGTGTTATAGTAGTTATATATATATATATAGTGTGAGTACAGTGTAAATGAAAATATGTAGGGGTTAATTCTATTCTAAGCAAAGCCTGCATTGGTCTTTACTGTGAGAAATTCATAGTTTGTATTTTAAGCATGCATTTACACCAACATATATTTAGATGAATTTTAGAAAATCTCGCGGAAATAATAAGTTTTATTAATTATTTACGTTAAAAAAATTTTTCTTTCTTGCGATATAAGTTTCTTATGCTCGATTTAAAACATTGGGTCATAAAAACGTTTGCACTCACGTAGCAGAAAAATTTTTCAATCATGCTTGGAAGGAAAATTTTATTTTTTTTATTTTAGAACAATTAAAAATCCAAATTAACGCGAATTTACTGCAACGGCACACACCAATAATTTTATGGCATACTAATCTTATTAAGATGGACTAAGATAAATTAATTTAGTTAAGGTAAGACCAGAAAAAAAATTTTAAAGGCATAGATACAAGAAAAAAACTTCTGAGAACCCACGGAAGAGATTATTTATGGAGTATGAAGCCTGTTGAGATCACTTTTTCGGGGTTTTTTTTTCCACTTTAATTTTCCATTTTCTTTGACGAATTAAATGGTTCGATCGTCAGACCAATTCTCTTTTACCGTCTCCGCCGCTGGGTAATGATACTACTGACGAAAGCCCTTCAAAGTGCGTGGGCGAAGCTCAGCTTAATGCAATCGCAGCTTGTAGATTTAATGGGACCCAATGGGCCCACACAAATAAAAGAACTTTATCGTTATTTTCTTTTACTTGCGTGTGCAACGAACAGTAGTGACGTCAAAGATGTAAAAGAAATTGGGTATGCTTTAAAGAGATAAAAGGCAAAAGGTTGGGTATTTCAGCCAACGAAAAACATGCTTTTGGGAAGAAAAAAAATTTTTTTTTTTTTATTAACACTTACATGTGTGCTCTTGGCAATAATTTTTGTTGTTTCTTTTTTTAACAGAAGTCTCTATTGCGAGAATCAAGGATACACTTGGTAATTAAAAGGTTGATTAAATGATATAATATTCGATTGACTTTCCACTTTAAAAATATTTGGACTTGGGAAATTAAATTTATTTTCACTTGCGTTCACTTTGGAACGGAACAGACACGTCTGCTCTGATTTGACTCTGAGAAGAGAAAGAACGTGTATTCCAAATCGGAAGAGGATGTTGGCCGTTCTTGGTTAAAGAATTGAGTCTGACAGGCATAAAAAGGAAGAGAATAGGAATGGCACCAAAAAGGAGGATTGAACATATCGACTTAGCGACATCTATTGATACGAACCTAACGCCTAGTAAATTAAGTATTAGCCACTGTAAGCAACTGCTTTAAAAATATTTGAGCACTGCTTGCTTAACTCCGATTTATTTCGTTTTTTTATACGACAAGCGCACTACAATTCCCCCCTACTAAAATCACACTTGGTAATTGAAAACAGCCAAGAGGGATCCACGCTTGGAGCAACAAATCATTGTTTGATATCCTTCGCATGGTATTTACCAATAATTCGACCCTGCTGATCTTCTAATTCATAATAGCAATGACCTAATTTTCTTCTTATTCTAGCTTTAATAAATGCTGGAGACAATTTTGAACTAAATCCTTTTGCAAAATTGCTCTGCTGAAAATTACGTCTAAATACTTCTGTCCTATCTGAAAATTTACTTCTTTGAACGGAGATTATAGGCCTTCTGATTGTGGTGTTGTTGAATTTGCATCGCTTCTTGACCCTTATTTCGAATTAACTCAAAACTATCATCACGACTAAACTGTATAGAACGATCATCTAACAATCCTAATTTCCGCATCAATTTATAATTACTAGCATTCGTTATCATATGTTGACCAAACGCTACCCTATAAGGAGTACTATTGATAGCCGCATGTTGGCTAGATCGTAACGCGCAACATATGCTACTTAATTTTTCATCCCAGTTTCTTTAGTCCGGGTGAATGTAAGCTTTTACAGCTGCAAGTACAGATCGGTTGACTCTCTCAGAGGCATTAGCTTGTGCAGCATAATAAGCTGTGTAAATATGCGTAATCGAGTATTTGCTTAAAAGAGCATTAAACGACTGTGATCTAAACTGTACACCATTGTCAGATACGATAGTTTCAGGGACTCCAAAACAATGGAATAATTCTTCTTCTAGGAATGGTTTAATGGCATCCGCTGTAAATTTTTTTACAGGCTTTAGAAAAGGAAATTTTGATAAGTGGTCTAATACCACAAAAATACCAATATTACCGGATCGGCTGCGGGGATATGGCCCTAAAAAGTCGACATAGAGTTTTTGAAAGAACCGACTTGATGGACTAGGAACTCCCATTGGCGGTCTTAAAGTAACATTAGGATGTTTAGTAGATTTACAGATGTCACACTTGTTGACAAAATTCTTGACATCAGTAACCATATTGGGCAAAAAATAAAAACGACGAAGTCTTTCCAGTGTTTTGTTTATTCCGGCGTGCGAATACAATGGATCCTCATGTGCAACTTTTAGCGCTACTACGATTAATTTATGGGGTATCCAAAGTTTCCAACGTAAATCATCGGCAATTTTATTTTCACCGAAGTGTTCGGAACGGCGATAAATGTGGTCATCCACTATTTTTAAGTCAGGCAAAGGAATTGGGTTGGACAGAATTTTATTTTTCAACTCCACATATTCCTCAGACCGAAATTCTGGGGAATTTAAGTCTAATATCAAGCTATTTATAGAAAGGGAAGACAAGTCTTCGGTATAAATTCTCGAAAGGGCATCCGGTACGACATTTTGAGTACCTTTGCGATGTAGAATTTTGAAGGTAAATCCTTGGAGCTTTAAAGACCAACGAGCTAAGCGAGAACTAAGGTCAGCTTGCGTCATCAGCCATTTTAACGATGCATGATCGGTAATAATGGTGAATTCTTGGCCTTCGATGTAGGCTCGAAATTTTTTGACTGCGAGAACTGCAGCATAACATTCTTTTTCGGTAACTGTATAGTTCCTCTGGCACTTGTTTAATTTCTTGGACATAAATGCAATGGGAACTTCATCACCTTCTTCATTAGTTTGCATAAGGACAGCGCCTACTCCTGTATGACTAGCGTCACAATGAAGTTGAAAAGGCCGTGAAAAATTTGGACTATGCAACAAGGGAGCAGAGCACATCTGAGATTTCAATGTATCAAACGAGTCTTGTGCTTCTTGGGTCCACACAAAGGAGCGTTTTTGCTTAAGCGTATCAGTCAACGGTGAAGCTACGGCGGCATAATTACGAATAAACTTATGATACCAGCCTGTCATACCTAGAAATCGACGAACTTGTCTTAAAGATCGTGGAACTGGGAAGTCTTTAACGGCGGTTATTTTTTCAGGATCAGTACTTATGATACCATTGCCAATCACATGACCTAGATAATTAACTTCTTTCCGACAAAACTTGCTTTTCTCAACGTTTATAGTAAGATTGGCGAGTTGCAATTGGTTTGCTACTATTGCTAATACTTCCAAATGTCGCTCAAATGAATCTGATACAATTAGCAAATCATCTAGATAGATAAATACTTCTCTACGCAATTGTACAGGAATAATCTTGTCCATCAGACGAGACATGGTATGTGGTGAATTTGTTAGGCCGAAGGGCATGACAACGAATTCATAAAGAGGTCTTCCAGGGACAGTAAAAGCTGTTTTCTCCCGTGACTTGGGATCAAGTGAGATTTGCCAAAAAGCAACCTTTAAATCCAGGCTAGTTATGAATTCCGCTTTTGGTAGTCGACTTAAGATTCCATCAATTAGTGGCATAGGATAAGCATCTTTTACTGTTACGTCGTTAACTTTCCTACTATCAATACATAAGCGAACCTTGCCAGGTTTTGTGACTTATACTACTGGCGACGACCACGTGCTATTCGATTCTTGGATGACACCTAACTTTAACATTCTATCAACTTCCTCATACATAAGTTTCTCCTTGGCTTGGGGATACCGCATAGAATCTTTGCTTAATCGGCTTTGCATCGGCAACATCGATTGTGTGTGAAATAAGAGTTGTTTTACCTAATCCATGTTTCGCAAATGAAGGGAACAACCATATAGTTTTTTCAAGTAATTGCTGCTGTTGAAGGCGACAAGGGTCTCAGTGATGGATCTTCTATTGACTCTATGTTTAAGGTTTCCGTCAAAAGATGCATGGGCAGCAAATCAAATGATTTCCAAAAATCAATACCTAAGTATAAATTCTTCTTTAAAGATGGTACCAAATAAAAATAAATTTCATTTATACTACCTCTATAAGTAACTTTGGTAGATACACGACCGATAATACTTTGTTTCTTACCATCGGCAGTTTTTACTGACGCAAACACAAGTTTATATTTTAATCCGTTGCGACATAATTCTTCAACGAGTTCTCCTCCTATACAACTAATTGACGCCCCTGTATCCATTAATCCAACTACTTTCCTATCCAATAACTGAACTTGAGCATAGGGACGTAAATCTTGAGGTTTACCTACAATTGAGGATATCAATAATTTATGTTCAGCTTTACAGAAACGATTGAAGGCTTTTCTGCGGTTTTGTGAACGGTTTTTAAATTCTTTTGAGACTAAAGGTATATTGCATGGTTGTAAGTCCGGTTTAATAATATCAACTTGATGCGAAGATATTGTCGACTCCACTAATCGGTGTTGGTCGACTGATGTACTAACTGTTTGCGTGCACTGGTCTGTGGTGCACGCCTTAATTGGTTTTTTGACATATTCTGCTTGCAAGTTCGACAACTTGGTTTATACGTATCTGGTTTTCCGCATCCGTAGCAAAAAACACGGGGATCGGCAGTGCATTCTTGATAAGCATGACCCTTTTTTCTACAATTCCAACAAATCAGGTCCATGGCGGATAAATCAAGAGATTCATTGTCTATTAATTCTTCTTCCTCTTCTTCCAAGTCACCTGCTACTACTGCATTCAGTTGACGTCGATTCGTTGGACGTGAAGTAACAGTTTGGATCCTATTTTGGTTAAGGTTTCGCAAGAATAATTCTCTAGTTCGAACTAAATAACGCAATGACTTGATTGAGGTTGCCGACTCATATAACATATCTCTCTGAATATCAGGTAAAAGATTTCCTCTAATTATCTCAACTAAAGACAATTCTGACATAGGTTCTGAAAGTTTATCCACTAGCGATGCAATGACGTTATAAAAATCATCAAACGACTCATTTGCTCGTTGCTTGCGATTTTCAGTCTCTGATCGAATATTTCTATCAGTTCTATCATATTTAAACTGACCTCTTAAGGCATGGAATAGGTCGTGCCAACGAATCATCGGAACACTTTTATGATATCTCCAATACCAGTTACTCGCTTTACCTTCAAATAAATTGCTTGCATATCTGGCAGTTAACTCGAAGTTCCTGTCTAAGGTCTGTTTAGTAAGAGCTTCTATTCGATCAATAAAATCATCAAATGTGATTGCTGATTTTCCTGAAAAGCGAAGATGCCAGTTAGCCATTATCTGACTAATGCGATCAGACCTAAGGTCAACATTTGCAGAACTAAGTCTTATTAAGGGAGGAAAAGGAAGGAGTAGGGTCAGTGTGATTAAGACCTTGTCCTGAGGACTGTAATTGAATATTTGATGTAATTAAAGGTATGTTTGGGTCAACTTCTTGACGATCCACTATTGGTCTAGGGTCAGGCGAACAATTGTGTTCTGACGCGACGGGAATATTTTGTAATCCTACTGTTATGGCTTGCGTTAACCGCTCGGTTTGGTTAGCCATCGAAGTAGCCAGAATTTGGGCTTGTTCAGCTAAAGCAGTAGACATTGCTTCCGCTATTGCATTACGTAATATATCTGCCATCGCGGGTTGTTCCGGCTGCGAAACCGTCGCACCTTCGGCCTGATTTATATCAGCCATACTAATCCCTTTGGACAATCCAGACGTGGTACTTTGTTTAGCTTTGGATCTTGTCACTACTGGGGTGCCGCGAGGTAGAGTTTGAGTTCCCGACCCCGAAGGTAAGTTATCCAGTATATTTTCAGTAGAGACGGAAGTTGACAGTGGACTTTTACAGACTGGGCAAAATTTCTTATTTCCAATCTTAGTATTAAAACAAGTTCTATGAAACTGATGACCGCAACTGGTATTTAACAACAGGGTCTGTCGAGGCAGTTAAAACTTCGGTGATGTGTAACAAACACCATTTTGCTAGGCAATTCAATGTTTAATTATGACTAATACTAAGTTATTAACAACAAAAAAAAACTAATAAAAAAAAAGGTAAATAAAAGGAATAAAAATATTTTTAGGAGCCATGCAATCACATGTCCGTTTAAAATAAACTCGACGCGATTGCTAAGAGTACAATAATTGAAAATAAATACAGGAATTTAATGATGTAAAATCCTTTAGTTAGAAAATTAGGGTGTTTTTAGTGTTGATAAAAATACTTGTACAACCCTCTTTCAGTAACAACTATAGCCATAACTAAATTCACTAGAGGCAGATCTTAGATATAACCGCTAATGTAAGAACTGAAGGCAAAAGACAACATCAGACCTCACACAGTCAATCCTACCGAAGAAAGAAGATAAAAAAAATTTTTACCGATTATGGTCATCGGTCCAGCTGAATTTTCCAAAAACATTAAAATTAGTAAAAACTGAAGGCAAAAGACAACATCAGTCCTACTCACACTAACACAGTTGGAATGAGAAAAGAGCATGTTATCACTTCCAATGTTTGCGTCTCTACTTTAACATTTCACAGGTATATAATTCATATAAGGCAAAAGACAACAGTACGACTCCATCCTAATGAAATGTAGAAAACGCAGACAACAAGGAATTGATATAGATGAAAAAGATAGATGGGAGGGAAAATTTCCTATCTACTAGAAATTAAGAATTTATATTTCCGTTTCTTAGTAGAACCCAAGGGAATTAACTAAGCTTGGACAATAAATTAATAGGATGGCCGTAGCTCAAAACTCCACATCTATACATAGTATAAAAGCAAAGTCGCTTCCCGCGTCTGTCTGTATATACATACGTATGTATGCTTAGATTTTTAAAACTACACAACGGATTTGGATGCGGTTTTTTTAATAGTGATTTAAGAGGAAGGTTTTTGTGCACAATAACATGCTTAATAAATTAGAGAACCATTGATAATTTCAAGATTTCTAATGCGAAGTCGTAAATAAACAAATTTTTTTGTAAATCGTAGTATTTAAGGTATTTAAGTTAAAAAAAAAAATTTAACGCGTACAATGCGCAGTACGTTTAAGTGGTCCAAGCGACACCAGGACAAAGCCTGTTACGCGCGAACCCTATCAGACAGCATGCAAAAACGAAGTCGCGTGGACAACGGAGGACAACTAAAATAATAATTAAGACTAACTACTAGATAGATAATTTATAATAGTA